>JAADWP010000390.1:0-24266 GCA_023336215.1 Globisporangium iwayamae
CGAGATTGAGGCCGAGGTCGTCGTGGAGGCCGAGGTTGAGGTCGAAGCCGAGGTCGCCGCCGTCGAGCAGACCGAAGAGGCCACCGTCGAGGACGAGGTCGAAGCTGAAGTCGAAGTCGAAGTCGCCGCTGCCACCGAAGTGATCATTGAGAGGGACAGCGGTTCATCTGCGCTGTTGAAGGTGACCGCAGACCATGTCGAAGTTGTCAAGTTTACAGGATCTGACGAAGCGGATACCGTTCAGGGTGGCAGCAGTGTTGACGGCGTAAGTAGCGATAGCGCTATGTCCGATTCGAACCCACCAGTTGTGGTGCCAACGATCTACACGCTTGCTGGCACTTCTTTCGAGAAGGGCGTCACGCTGTACCACATCCAGTTGACGGATGGGCGCAACCTGCAGTGGGCGGCTCCAGTGCGTAAGCGCTACACCGAATTTTGCCAGATGCACGCGAAGCTGTATGCGTCGAGTCTGCCGCACTGTAAGTCGTTGCCAGCATTGCCGCCTAAGGGCGGCGTGATCACGTTCCTGCGCAGCCGTCAGAACAAGAAGGTGGTCGATGATCGCGAGCGCAAGTTCACCACGATCCTCGAGTTCATCTCCCGTCACCGCGAGCTCGCAAACAGCTCCGTCTTCCAGAGTTTCGTGAGCCAGCGCAGTTAGTTTGCATCGTGTACCAATTTGAATCTTTCTCCGTGTATTTCTAGTAATCCAAGCAAGTTGGTTTTTGAAAGCTTTGCCGTGCGTTGGCGTGTTCATAATGTGACTGATCTCTTCGTCGGCGACCCTATTTGACTCGTGAGCAAGAGACTTTGTTTCGCGCTTTTGCCTTTGACGTTGAGCAGCTGCCGCGCAGATTCAAGATGCAGGCAACGAAGGGGCAAGGGAGAGTTCCCTTTCGAGAATGGCTGGTTGTCCGGTCGTTTGAATGGATCTCCTCCCTCCTTCCTTCTGATGGATGAGCGGTAGCCATGTTGTCCCTCGAGCATACTGAAAGCAAGTGAACCGATCTTTCTTTGTCTCAGACGTGGATAAGAAATGCATTGGAGACCATCTCCGCCAACAGACAATCCATTTCCCCAAGCCATTTACAACAACAAAAAACAAACAAGTGAAGCCATCCAGGCAAGCAAGCAAACCTTTTGGGACATGCCTTTTGCCTCGGTCGGTTGGTCTCCAATTGACCTCTCGTCATGACCTCGACAAGGACTCATGTTTATGAGCAAGCAGGCGCCTTTAGATTTGATTGACGTTTCCATTCATGGCACACACACAAATTGATAATTGAATTGGATTTTCAACTTGAAGTCAACGCGGTAATTTGACTTGCCGACTTATTTGCGAGCAGTCGTTGCGAATGCGAAGCGCGAAACACAAGGCGTTACACACATACAGCAAGCGAAAGCATAGAGAGCTTCCGGCGCTTTCTTCCGACAGCAGAGCTCGTTCTGAGCATGCGGATTGTGTTTTATTCTCCCCTTGTACAAAACTGGTAAGCTATGTTCTCCCCTTGTCCCCAGTCTATTTCTGTAGTCTCTCTCTCCCTTTTTTTATTTTCCCCTTTTCTGCGACTTGGCACCTTTGTATAAGGGAATGGACTGACTTTCTCTTGCTTTTAGTATGAAGAGTTGTCGCTCAGTTGTAGCCAGTTCGCTTGCTTTTCTTTGGTGAATAGAGAGGAAAATGAAAAGAAGACGATTGCAGAAAGGAGAACCACTTCCGCCAGGTCATGTCAAAAGAGAAGCGATTGAAGCTCGAATACAGTGGAAGTGCTGATGAAGCTCACACAAAAGACCGATACTAGCAGACTATTGCTGCGTTGTTTCAGTTGGCTTCTGCTTGCCTGAGCTCGTAGTTCCAGAGCAATTTTGCGCCGAACAATGAAGGTAGTGCCGCCGTTGACCTTGATAAACAAGAGTCCTTGAACTGCATTCGCTGTCCGGACATTGCGCCGGATATGCGTCGCTGAGCACGCTAAAACACAAGTGCTCACGGTTGGGAACAGGGAAGCAAGGTTTGCACCTCTAACGTCTACTGCTGCGTCATAAGAGCTGCAGTTGTAGTACCGAAGCAAAGCACCGCCGCTTCGAGTGTTGTCTATTTGGGGTGGATAAATAAATGATAAAAGGGCAGTCTAGTCAGAGTTCCCACTTTGAGTTGACTTGGAGGAATTGGATCACTTTCTACATTTATCGTGAAGGCAGCGCCCCTCTTTTCAAGGGATTTGATGGCTCTGTTCCATATACAGTAAGCCAGGGCCAAAAACGACTTAATCTCAGCAAAGCACTGGCTTCTTTTTGGCAAGTGACACGCGAGAACCATCCTAAAGACTCGCATCGATGGTGAATGCAAGCTGCACACGCACGTGTCATCCGTATCACACGCGTTTTAGTACTCGGTCTTGCGTGTCCAGCTTCTTAAAGTCGTTTCTGAGCTGGTTTCTTTGCGTCTCTATTTGTTCGCCAACACTCACACAGTTGTTTTTTGGTATCAAACAAGTTCGCCAAAAAATATCAGCAAAACGACTCTGTATTTTTAAACTCTCTATACAAGACACATACTTTGTCTAGGTCATTCACCCCTGTTGAGCTGGCTTGCAAAGTTGACGAAGGTGCAAAAAACGAAAAGCGCATCTCACTTCGGCCCGTCTCCGTTCCCGCCGCCGGCTGTGTCGTCGCGCCGCAATCGCCTTCTTCACTTGCTCCTTGTGCCGTCCGTCCGTCGCTGCCGCCGCTGCCGACCCCCACATTGCGCCATTCGTCCGTCCGCGTCCAAAGAAGCAGACACCGTCCCCCCAGATCACACCCAAGCAACCAGCTCGCCGCGCACACACAGACACCATGGGCTGCAGTCAATCGAAGGCCACCGAAGTGACCCTGCCAGCCGCCGCCGTCCCTGCTGCTGCGCCAGTCGCCCCTGGCGTCGCTGTTGAGACTCCAGCGCCTGCCGCCGATGCGGTCGTCGCCACGGAGGAGGTCAAGGCCGAGGAGACTGTGGCGGTCGCCGCTGCGCCGGCCTCGGAGGAAGTCGACGAGGAGAGCCACGACGCCGTGGCCCAGGAGCTCGTGGCCGCGCCGCCGAGCACGATCCAGCAGCCGCTGCAGATCCCATCCACTGTGCGCTCGAACGTTTCGTCGTTCACGATTTCGTTCATCGACCCGAACTCGGCGAGCGCGCCAAACTCGACGAGCTCGGTTAATATCTTCGCCGGCGCTGACGGTGACGTCCCTGCCGCCCCTGCCACCGCGGAGACCGAGGTCGCCGCCGTCGAGGAGGTCAAGGTCGAAGAGGCCGCGCCTGTCGTCGCGGAAGAGGCTATCGTTGCCCCTGTTATGGTTGAGGAAGTCGCGACGCCAGTTGTCGTTGTTGAGGAAGTCGTGACCGCTCCTGTTGTTGCCGCTGAGACCCCGGCGGCCGTCGTCGAAGAGGCCGCCGCCACTGAAGTCGCCGCCGCCGTCGTCGCTGAGGTCGTGGCTGAGGTCGTCGTTGCCGAACCTACCAAGGAGGAGGTGGTCGCGCCAGTCGTTGTTGAGGAAATCAAGGTCGAAGAGGCCGCCCCTGTCGTCGTCGAGGAGGTGAAGGTTGAGGCCGCTGCGCCTGCTGTTGTCGAGACTCCTATTGTCGTTGAGGAAGCTGCTCCTGTTGTTGCCGAAGTTGCACCAGTTGTCGTTGAGGAACCAAAGGTCGAAGCGCCTGCTGCCGTGGTCACTGCCCCTGTCGTCGTTGAGGAAGCCAAGGTGGAGGCCACCGTCGCCCCAGTCGTTGAAGAGGTCAAGGATGAGGCCGTTGTCCCAGTCGTCGCC
This sequence comes from Globisporangium iwayamae, assembly GCA_023336215.1. Classification (NCBI taxonomy): domain Eukaryota; phylum Oomycota; class Peronosporomycetes; order Pythiales; family Pythiaceae; genus Globisporangium; species Globisporangium iwayamae. Next base: position 3,802 of record JAADWP010000390.1, read on the forward strand.
GAGCCAGTCGCCCCTGTCGTTGAGGAAGTGAAGGCTGAGGTTGTTGAGCCAGTGGCCGCTCCAGCTCCAGTTGTCGCTGACCCAGTCGTCGCCTCTGTTGAGGAGGTCGAGGTCGAAGTCGCCGCGCCGGCCCCAGTCGTTGCCGAGCCAGTTGCTGCCGTTGAGGAGATCAAGGCCCCAGCTGTCGCTGAGCCAGTTGCTGTCGTCGCGGTGGCCCCTGTGGTCGAGGAGCCTAAGATTGAGGAGCCAGTCGTCGTCGAGGAGCCAAAGGCTGAGGTCGTCGCCCCTAAGGTGGAGGAGCCAGTCGTCGTCGAGGAGCCAAAGGCTGAGGTCATCGCCCCTAAGGTCGAGGCCGCCGCCCCAGTGGCGGTCGAGGCCGCTCCAGTGGAGATCGAGGCCGACACCGAAGGCAGCTCTGCGTCGGAGGACGGCAACCAGGCAGAGGAGGCCGCGAAGGCGCCGAAGGAGGTCGTGGTCGAGGCCAAGAAGCCTGAGGAGCCGGAGACGGAGGAGGTGGTGGCGGCTGTGGCCAGCAACAACCAAGTCGCGGCGGCCAACTAAGCGACTTGAGTATTTGAACTGAGTATCCAGAGAGAAGAAGAGAATTGATATTTTTTCCGCTTTTGATGGGGTATTTGATTGATTTTTTTTTGAAGAAGCCACAGAGAGGGATTCAGCTTCGTTGTAGGAGAGTAGGGAGACAGTAGACAGATATTTTGCATGCTTTGGAGATTTTTAATAAGAGGAGGAGCGAGCGCTGCTGCTCTTTATCATTTTTGTTGTTATCTGTCTAGTTGCCATGATTGTGTGGCCATGACGCCCTCATACCAGGCTGAGACTCGTTTGGCCTCTCAGGTCCTCGTTCGTTCCGAGTTGGTGGTCACTTGGGTCGTCGGTACTCGAATTTTGCGCCAGAGCATTCGAGTTTTTTTCTTCTTGGCCCAGGTTTTGCTCTGAAGTCGACTTTGAAATCGTTCGTGGAGGTGGCTGTGGTGGTTTGAGCGAGCGCCAGAATCTCCCGGGAAGCTTGGCAGCCTTGCACACGGACGGATATGCAGACTTTGCTGGCTGCATGCGGGCACAACGCGCGATCGCGCTCCGAAGAATCGCAAGGAATTCGGTTTTCTTCTGTTCGCTCTCACAGCCGACGCTGTAGCGCTTGGCCGATCGGAAGAACAGCGGACTCGCGAACTCGCTGCCTCGAAAGAACCCGCTGGACTTGCGTTTGGGTGTAGTTGTTGTTGGCTGTGGGGAGTCTTGCTTAGGCTGGAATGAGCCTAGGAGATCGGACGAGAGCGAGAGGGAGAGCGAACTGCGTCGCTTCGGGGACCGCTTGAGCGTCACGGGCGTGAGCTGGTGGCAGTTGCAGCGGCCGACCTTGGCCACTTCCATCACGAACGACCAAGGTTTTGCCAAATTTGTCGAACTGTCCAGCACATGAGCGCACGAGAGGCAGAACTGTCGCTTGATTTTGAGCTTCTCCTCCTGCTTCTTTGCCATGAGCAGCACATCCGAGAGCAGAATTAGCCGGAGCTTCTCGCCACTGGAGCTTCGGCGCAGCAGCGGCGGCCGCACGCTGGAGGTCACTGACGACGTTGAACAGGTCGAGGACTGATGAGTAAACGATCCATTTGAATGCGGCGATTGAGGGCTCAGAAGCGGTATCAACGCTGGCTCCAGGACGCTGTCACGGCGCAAAGAACGTTCAGGATGCTCACCACTGCGCCATGGGCGCCGTCGACCCAACGAGAGCAGGAATGACGGCCAGCAGGGCGCATCGAGACTCACGACGCGCACGAGCATCTCGCTCAGCAGCGTGCGCGAAGGCTGCAGCAGGTCGATTTTGGCCTTCGGGTCGATCGTTTGGTGCAGTTCGTACAGTCGCGCGTTGTTCTGCGCCTCACGGACTTTCTCGTTCACGTGCGCCGAGACACCTTCGATCTTACGGAGCGTGCTTTCGACAACCTCGGCTTGGTCGCTCGACACCGTGTGCTTCAGGAGCTCCCGGAAGAGCAGTGGGTACCGGCAGATGCGCTGCACGGGCTTGATCATAAGCGACACGATATCGACGCACAGGTCGCGGCGCGCGTGCTCGTCCAGCTGCGTCGTTAGCACATTGAGTCCCGGGTACTTCTTCTGCAGCATCGTTAGCTCGTCCTTGGCACTTAGGTAGCTCGAGCAGTAGAGTGCGTACACTTTCATGAACTCGATCGTGAAATCGAACGCGTGCGCAACCTGCAAAACACTCGCCACTGTCGCCCTCGAGTTCACCACGTCTTCATTGTGACCTCCTTGGGTTGAAGCTGTCAAAGTCATTCCCAGCCAGTCAGTCTCTTCATCATCTTCTTTTCCTTCACTCTCATTCTCCTCCTCTGCTGGTCCTTCGCTGGTGGACCAGTTGTCCACATCTGATGGACGATCCACCGTAGACGTTATTTGCCGGAGCAGCTCGTTGTGAATGTGCAGGATCGTGCGGATGGACGCATGGAGCGCACTGATGGCGCCCAGCGGGATCGTGTACTTGATCGCGTACTCTTGCAGCGGCGTGAAAAAGTGGCGCAGCAGAATGCGCAGATCGCGTACGTACGAGCGCTCCGTGGTCACGATCTCGTCGCAGACGCGCTCCAATTTCGTCCAGTTTCGCATACGCGGACTCACAACAGAAGAAGATGAAGAAGAAGACGACGATGATGACGAGTGGCGCATCAGGTACCGCGCATCGCCATTGAGATCGAGTGTGGCCAGCCGCGGTAGAAAAGTCGCCTCGCTTGGGGGTACTTCGGGTCTCTCGATGGGGTGAACGCTATTTACCTCCTGGCTCAGGCTAATGAGCTGGTGGTCAAGCTGGTTGTCTGTGAAACTCTCTGATGAGGCGGTCGTCATCGTCGACGTGCGCTCCTCCGACTCATTGAAAGCGCTCTCTTCCTGGTTCCCAGCCGCTGCCTTCTTCCCATGCGTCTGTTGTACCAAAGTGACGCGCTCCAATGGGGCCAACTGGAGTGGATGCGCTGCTGATTTCAAAGGTGATGATGACGACGCGATGGAGAACGAGGCCAACGGGAGGTTCTTCAGCCGTAGTGGCACGACGCTGGCGGGCTTGTCGAGCGTGCGGCGCAGCTGGATCTGGCTTTGACTTCGTTTGCGCAGCGACGAGTGTAGTCTACGGCCAGTACCAATGGCAGTAGATGTGAAGCCATTTTTGTCTTCAAGTGCGTCACCGTTGTGTGAGAAGTGACCCACAGCTTTATGACTCGTGGGTGAGAAGATCCGCGAGCTCCAGGACCGCTCAATGCTTGTCATGCGTTCAGCCACCATCGTCGGTCGTTCAGCTGCAGATATCGAGCGCGATACTCACCATTTGGTGCCAACTCGACCTGGAAGATCACGGACAAGGTGGGAAGTGGAAATGGCACGGAGCAGTGCTACGCAGCTCGTGATGCGTGTGCACGTGTCTCTCTGCGTAGACTAGATGCACAGCATGGATGTGTCTTCACAAATACGACAGTGATGCACATAAAACCCATGCACTCCCGCCGCCGCCTTCGAGCTCTTGTCCTGTGTCCCAGCGATCCATGTCATTAGGATTTGGCGCTAAATTTATCTCTTCAACAAGAATAGAAATAGCATTAGTGCGCATACTTTTTTAACAAGACAAGACATCGTGTGAGAAGGTACTAATGTATATAGTACAGCACTTGCCCAGTACACAAATCATACTTACCTGACTGGTGTTCGACCGTGATCCATGAGGCGGTTGACATGAGCCGGAGCAGGCCCCTTGCACGCCGGTGCTGTAATGGCTCAGGAATGCTCTTTTGAGTAACTCCACAGTAGAATTTTTGGTAGCGGGGGTGAGCGCGTGCGCCGCCCCCACCACACTTGTCCCTCTTATTCAAGTCACTTTCATTCACTGCCTTTCCTTGTCTGGGAAGCATTTCATGTCACTCCGAATATCTGCCTTCACTTCTATTCTAGACTTGCGACTCTACCCTGATGCCTCTGCAAGTTGAATAGCTCATGGATGCCTTCAACGTTTGTAAACGATCACCATTGCAACTCAACTCAATAGGCTAGCTACCTGCACGCTGTACCATTTTATGAACATTAACCTCGACATGCACGACTCTGGAATCCGAGTTGACACCTGCTTGACGGAAATCACATTTCTCATACTTCGACTGCGCCTAGGTCACTCATTGCTGCGGTGATCTAATCCATAGAAGCCTAGTTGGACAGCCTTGCTTTGTCAGTTTTGCTTGAACGTGATCCCATGGCGGTCGAAGAACTCAAGCACGGCCTTCTTTGAGCACTTGATCTTGGCCACTTGGGTCGCGTAAATTACGAAGTCCATCGCGTCGAGAGGCTGGAGCAGCAGCACCATCTCGTAGAACGTGGGGTGGGCTTTCAGAGCCTGCAGCAGCAGCACCTCCACGTCTTTTACTCCATTGGTGTTGTTCGGCGCAGCACCAGCAACAGTAGCAGCCAAGTCAGATGTTGTCATTTGAGGCGACAACGAGTGATGGCCGAGTTCTGATGAGCTCGCATTAACTGATTCGATCGTGAGACGCTCTGGCGCAGGAGGTGCGCCGGCATCGAGTTCAACTGAGCTGGATGACTGCGTTTCGCACGACGCAGTTGCTGTACTCGTCTCGATCAGGTGCATTGGATGTAGTGCTGTTGGTGTTGTGTCTTGTATCTGCATCGCTGTGTCTGTGTCGCGAATCTGGGCTGCCTGACTCAGTGGAGCTGTCGCCTGGTCTTGACGGCTCTCGGACACTGGAAGGCGAGCTCGTGCAGCGACCAGCACTTCGTCTTGTACAGCAGTAGAGGCGTTCGTATCTTCCGTCAACTCCTCACAGTCATCCGAGTCGTCGTCGCTGTCGACGATGATGACCTCGTTCTCAGCAGAGCCGCTGGCTCCAGGACGTTCTTCACCAGCACCACCAGCAGTAGCAGCGCCTTCTTTCGATTGGATCAGCTCTTCAATGGCGTTCTCGAAGAAAGCGCACGCTTCATCTTCGTCCGCTCTGTTTCCACTCCGACTGGCAAAAAGCGTGTTGTCTTCTCGTTCAGGTTCATCGCGAAGAAGTCGGTCATTTCGTTGCTGGATCATCTCCTGGAGGGCTTCCTTCAGGTCCTCAACACTCTGTTGACGCAAGAACGCCACGTTCTCGATCCAGTCTGGGAACACGCGCTTGACAGAGCTCGGGACGCTGAGCTCTTCGAGCTCGCGACGTTCAACCCCACTAACAGTGCTGGCATTGTCTGCTTGGGTCGCACTGCCGAAATTCCTGGTCCCGCCCTTCTTCTTCTCCGCCTCGATGTGCGCGAACGGCAGCAGACTGATGTTACTGTACAGATCACGTTCAGTGTGACCGAAGAGCAGCTGCGATGCTCGCAACCACATTGACGGCAGCCGCCAGGAGCGGTCGCTGTCCACGCCTGTCTTTACTTGAGGAGCGTACTTGCTCGCCACCAGCCGAGCCCGCTTAAACTCTGCTGGTGAGCAGGCAACATCGTCCGTTGCAACTCTGCGGACCTCTGGAAACAGCAGCTGCAGCACTTTGGACAGATCCAGTAACATGCGCGCCTCTGCTGGTGGGATCACCGCCGACTTCCGCACTTTCGCCTTGGTCTTCTCCAGCTTCGCCATCTTCTTCAATAGCGCCTCGCGTTTCTTGGCGAGCTTCACCATCTGTGTGTCGATCTGCGCCAGCTCGCCGGAGAGGAGTACCATCTCCATGTCCACCTCCTGCTCTTTGTTCGCCATGGATCTGGACATCGCCAGTGCCAGCGTGACCTCGTCGTCTTCAATCGTTGTTGCCGTCATCGTAGCAGCAACGCTGCGACCTCGCTTCCTCTTCTTTGTCTGGCTCTGGTTGCGACCTGAGGCAGAGTGCTGATGCTGCAGTGGCAAAAGCCAATTCTCGGCAATGTGGTTACGTCCGTCGAGACAGCCGTTGATGTGCAGCTGCTGCTCCAGTACGTCCAAGTGGCCGAGCCACTGTCCGCAGATCATGCACGTCATTGCGCTTGCAGAGACTGCTACTGATGATGAAGTTGGTGATGACGATGCGGCTCGCGCAGACAGCTGAGCGACACGACTTATTCTCGGCGCTTCGAACACATCGTCGTCTCTTGTGGTAAAGCCACCTCCACCAGCATCACTGTTGCCATCTACCGCGGTAGTCGGCTCACTAGAGTCCGCATCATCCTGATCAGCACGATCGGCTAAAGCTGGTGGCTTAACGTGATCGCCACTCTCGACACCGGCTTTGTGGCACACGCTTGGTTCACCGACGTCGTCTTTTGTGAGATCGACCGCGAGCTGTACTCCCTGCACTTTCTGTCGATCTTGTCCGTTTTCACCGTCTGCACTGCTCATCACGCTGCTGTTTTCGTCACGATCTCCCAGTTGACTGACAGCCACATCCTCTTTCGCTCTCCTGTTGCTGCTGGCGACTCGAAAACGCACTGCCGTCTTGCCAAAGTGGATCAGATCCTGGTTCGCGAGCGCGTACTCTTGATGCGGGACGAGCGGCTCGCCGTTGAGCTTCGTGCCGTTCGTGCTGTTCAAATCGCAGAGCACAACCTGCTTTCGTTCAACACGTAGCCTTTTGTCACCGCGGTCTGTCTGTTCTGTTGTATCAGCATCATCATTTTTGCCACTCCCCAGTCGGAACTCGGCATGCACGCTCGACACCTCCAGGTCCTTGAGCAGCCGAAGCCAGCAGCGCTTCTGGCGTCCGACCTTGAGGCCCTCGTGTACCGCATTAGCACCAGCGTCCTCGTGTAGACAGACTGCGAGCACCACGTTCTCGTGCGGCCCGCGTGTGATTTCCCACCAGAAGCAGCACGTTGGTGGTGACGACGCCTTGTCCACGACGACCTCGCTCGCGTTCTGCATCGCCGAGGTCGTCCGCAACGGTCGTCAGCCGACCGCACAAAGCACCACAGGAGCCCCCACAAACAGCCACACGGCACACGACACGACAGTAATAGCAGAGAGAGCCTCGCTGCGCATAGAGCAGCAGCAGCAGAGCGGGCGAGCGGAAGTGGTGCACGCGCTTTGGCTTTGGTCCCCCCGAACTGACAAGCAAAACGGCAACACTTTCCACGCGCTAAAGTCGGAGCAAAGTACTCGATAAAGTCCGCACACTTCTCGATAAAGTACAGTAGCCCCATTACCTTCGACATGGTGGTTATAGCCCTCCTCGTGCTCGCAATGCGACCCGGCTTCACTAAACAGCGCGTGACCAATGCGTTGGGCGTGTCCCGCTCTACTCGGACGAGGCGCGCTCCCGGCCGTGGCGAGCCCGCCGATGCTGACCTTGCCGAACAGGGTAGGGAATACGAGGAAGCAGAGCACGAGTATGGAGGAGGGGGTGAACCTGATATCGTGGCGAATGCAGAGATGCAACCACAAACTGAATTCTACCAGAGAGCCATCAGCTTTCTAGCCCAATTGCTGTGTTGGGCCGTTGCACACGACCAAGTCTGTGAGGACGAATACTGTCTTCACTCACATGACAGAGAGGAGAAGAAACCGCTGGACGACCTGCGCGAGATGTTGGGACGCGATAAACATACACTGGACATCTGCATGCACTTGGTGACTCATGATCGTGTACGTACTGGCATGATCCGCTTTCTATTGTGTGTGTGCGAGCTTCATACTAATCGTGTGACGGTGTTTGCATTTTACTAGCTTGCTGACTTAGTCAAGGATTTTCAGGTGCGTCTTGGTCCCGGACTTCGATTTCTAACTGACCGAAGAGAAAGTGAGAAGTCGGTGTGGCCCTCCAACAACAAGATCCCAGAGCTGCGCCGCGCGGGGGTTGATGTGCGGCTTTCTCCTCGGATGATGCACAAGAAGTTCTTCATCGTAGACGGCGAAACGATGGTCACGGGTGCGTATATGTTCTTGTGTTGGATCTGCTGAGTGTAGAGTCTTGTTATTAATTGTGTACTTGTTGTCTTACGCAGGGTCACTCAACTGGAGTGGCGAAGGGTGCTCAGGAAATGAGGAGGAAGTTTACGTGTTCGAAGGCGCCGAGACTCGGTTCATGCGCGACGGTCGACGGTCGACGACGACTTGAGAGGTCTTGGTGAGAGTCCGGCGCCATGACAGAGCTGATCCCGGGCTACATTATTGTCCTATTCGTGAGCTGACTCCTCAGATCTTGGGCTTCCAAACCTGAAAGACGAGCTCGCGCATGCGTCTGCCATACCATAAATGAAGAGGTCAGCACGTAAGCAGATGCGTCACCTAAGAGACTCAACCATTCATTTCGCCGTGTCCATCGTACCGTGCATCGGCGTCGTCACGAGAGAGGCAAATGGTGTTCGTGCGCACCAAGGAGCAGAATTTTTCCCCTTCGAGCACCCTTATGGCGTTGTTGTAGCACTCACGCCCTTGAAACTCCATCACCACCGACCCAGCAGTGTCCTTGGCCGCCTCGGCCGCTTTCTGTGGGGTATGAGCATACTCTTGTGAACAACTGAACTACGAGCACATGTTTCATATCCCAGTCACAACTCTCGGTAGAAAATGCTTTCGTACCTGGACGCACAACTGCCCGTTATCCGTAATGAAAAGAATTCTGGCTTGGTCGGCAGTGAGCTTCATCTGGCAGGTGCGAATGAGCTGCGTGCCCTCGTCCGTCTCGGATCGCCGGGAAACCATCGTGGTGACGAAATCCAGCATGAACTGCGGATTGGGCTGCGTAACAGCAACCACCACACAAGCGCATTACCGAGCTCATTAGCACGAATGCCACTAAGACTATGATCGCAACACAACTCGGAAGTATCGTACCAGAATGAAGCAGACCACAAGCGTGAGCTCGTCGTCTTTACTTGCGCATACCCCGCACGAGAGCGGCACAACCAGTTGCGCAAGAGCGACGCTGAGGCCGACCTCTTCTGCCGTCGCGACTGGCAGTTTCCAAAGTGAGCCCTGATCTCCGTCGCCTGGCTTGTGAAGTGCTGAAGCAAACGGAGACGCGTCCGATTGCGCCGGTAGCGGCTTCCAGGCACCGTGGTCGGGGTTGAAATTGTAGATCTGCGAATTTGGTTCACGCATCCGCGAACCACATGTGAGGTAATGCACCAATTTCATTAACGCCACGAGCAGGACAAACGCAACAACCGACCTCGCTCCACTTGTTGTTCCAGACAGAGAATTTAGCTTTATCGAGCTGCTGCTGGAGCGAGAAGTAGGTCAGCGAGAAGCAGCCAAAACGCATGCGGGTCGACGTCTCAATGATCGGCTCTGTTTGACATTAGAAGATATTGCGTTAGCTCAGGTCGCAGTGGTGAGGAAGTCAGAGGAGGATACAGTACCAGTGGCACTGTACAAGTACACGTCGACATCCACGCAGTCGCGGGTGCGGAATTGCTGAACCGCACAGATCACTGTACAATGCTTGCAATTCCTCAGAAATAGACTCGCTTGGCATGGGCCCACGAGGATACGGCAGTTGATGCACTCGTCGATCTGCACGGACGTGCAGTTGTCCAATAAAAAGATATCGCAGTCGCGGCAGTCCTCAATGATGAACTGCTGACCGTTGATGCTCCCAGGCAGCTTCACGAGAACGGACGACGGCTCCTTGATGTTGGAGAACATGAAGTCCTCGCGCTTGAGATTTGGGTCCTTCCCGAACGTCAGTGGCTTCTTTGTTGCGGACTCGGCGGCGGATGGCGGGACGGGTATCTCCACTGGCCCCGCATGGCAGATGTTCCCCATGGCTTTCTTGCGTCTCGTAAATCTTGATATGGCAGCGAAGGAAGTGGTGCCGTGTCGTTTCACGCAGTCCTTGAATAGCTCAGCAAAACACAGGATGATTCTTACAGCAGCGTAGGGAGACCGGTTACACCATGGGTATCACGATTTCTGCCGGTCAGCTTTACTATGTAGCACAGAGCGTGGGCTAGGTCTCTGGTAACTGGGTGACACGCCCTGTAATTGCTGTGCAGAGTATGCAATCCTGAAGGGACGGCAGTGCCACGGATGACTTGCTCGACGTCATTCCGGTGATCCAGCGCCTGTTGGCGTCAACCATCAGTGCCTTGATTACTCCAAGCCGAGAAAGTATCCTCCCACTCTGCTGGCTGAACTGTGTTGTTTGCCGTCTGCGAGCTCCACGAAGGAAATCACGATCCCCGGTCATGCTATTGCTGTACTCGCCTCCCCTGCAGCAGCAAAGTATGAGCTTGCAGTGAACCCCATTCATTGCCGGGCCATTCCGAGAATCTGTCCAGCATTGGCCATGTAACTTCAACGTAACCTGTGACGTAACCGACCTACACAAAAAGTCCACGCACTTCTGCGCAAGAGACGAGGCAGCCTGTCGCAGCTGGAGCTCACCATCACATGTTCTCGTGTAAAATGACAATTATTAGATATTGATTTGATATACGTTATAGAAGGATTGAGGTTAAGAATAAAGGTAATATGAAGGTTTGGTCAAGCATGGATTTGAAGAGGATTATAGGTTTATCAAGGGTTATCTCAATTACTGAATTGTATAGGAATCTTATCTTATGACAAAGAAAATTTGCAGGCCTTTCAGACAAATTCTCGCTACTATTAGCCGGAAGTCTAGTATTAAGCAAAGCGGGACAAGAATTCATCAGTACGTACACCAAGCTTTCCTGCTGCTGTAAACCTTCTTTGTCACTAGCTTTTGCTTACAATCAATCTGGTTCTGTCCCGCACGGTGGTACTGCTCTTTTTGGTGGGTGCTCTGTTGTATCAATTTTCGCAGGTATACCTGATCAGAGCGCGGTCTTCTATTGCAGTCACTGCACTGGTTGCCGTTCTTTTCTGTGCTTTGCACACGAAGCCCGCCCCCATTTCATTGCTGGAAGACCGCCGCGACCCAGAAGCTGCACTCACACAGACTCGGTTGAAGCGCAGAGAGAAACGTGCCACTCACGTGGAGGTCACGTCCCGTCATCTGCGAACACGCGACCTCGTGTGTCCCGGTGCACTGTTGCTGCTGCTGTCGGTTGCTTGCTTGCTGAGCTCTCTACGCACACAACTCTAACCACCTGTCGTCGCCCGTCCGTTCTCTCCATCTCACCACACGATGCCGCTGTCGCCAAAGCACCAGCAATTCGGGAGCCTCGAGGCGAAGAAGAAGGACGCCGAGCTGCTGCGCGCGAGCATCGAGAAGTTCGTCGATGGCGTCATGGGCGGCAAGTACCAGCTCGCCGAGCTGCTCAACGAGTCGTTCACGATGGACATGCTCGACTTGCTCTTCAAGCGCATGACCAGTCGGCTGCGCTCGATCCTCTTTGCGCGCGAGAAGACGCTTGAGCTCATCCAGATCGCCCTCGACCCGACCAAGACCCACCATACGCGCTCGATTGCGACCGCCTTCATCGTCGTCGGCGGCGCCGGGAGCAGTCTCGTCACCTGCGCAGACGACGACCACCATTGTGGCAGCTTCTGGGACACGTCGTTCGACATGCTGCAGCGCGAAGCCGACGGGCTCTACTCGGAGAGCTCGCTCAAGAAGAAGCGCGCGGAGAGACGTGCGTCAGTTGCCGAGCTGGAAGAAATCCTGAGCGTGGAGGTGAAAGACATCGAGACCAACGGCGCGCAGTCGCTCAAGCAGAGCGTCATCGAAAGTGCAGCTACGAATCCGAAAGACACTGCTGGCGACTCGGATCACGACAGCGACAATGAGGAGCAGGCGGCATCACCAACATCGATCAAGGACGACAGCCCGCGCGAAAGCGTGAATGGCGGTTCAGCAAAGGAGTTGCAGAAAAATGGAGGAACCGCGAAAGACGTGAAGCCAGTCGAGTCGAATGGAAAGAGCAGTGGCAGTCCCAATAGTGACACCGAAAAAGACTCGGAATCGAATTGTGAGACGGTACTCCTGCCTGCGGTCAGCGAAATGGCTACGTTTGGCATCTTCAGTGCCGACTCGGCGAACTTTGCGTCGCAGATTCTCCGCTATTACGCTGTGCGAATCCAGAAAGGAGGTTGCATCCTGCATTTTCTGTCTGATCACCCGGGCTACGTCGACTTGCTGCTCTCGAACATCGGCCACGACGATATCCGTACGCTGCTGCTGCACCTCGTGTACTCGGATCACTCGGACGCGGCGATAGAAGCGCTCTTCTCGACAAAGATGCTGCACAAAATGATCCAGAAGCTCGTTACTTTTGCACCACCGCGCACAGTGTTCGAGCGTGACTGCATCGAAAACACGTTCCTTCTGCTGCGCGAAGTGATCCACGCACCGTACCTGACTGCGCGCGGTGTCGCCATCTCAGCGAAGATAATTCCGCTCGACAAGGTCACGGGCCAGGACGAGTACGTGTCGATCTGCGGTGCCTCGCGTGAAATGGCCAACTCGTCGCTTCGCAAGTACACTTCGAGAAAAGTGCGTCGACTGATCCATTTGTTCATGCAGAACCACCAGAAAGCGCTCGAGCAGCTCTTCGTTCAGATGATCAAGGAACTGACATTTTGGAGTACACCAAACTCAGTGAAGCAGGTGCGACGAGGAACCCCTGCGTCGCTCAAGTCGCTGACGCTGCTGTCTCAAGGCCACCCTCGCCCCACATGCACGGCGATGCTCACGCATTTGTTCGAGCTCACGGAGACGGTTGACTTTACGGACGGATCAGCCAACCGCGGTGGCTCGCCAAACAGTAGTGTGACCTCCGTGGGCATCGATTGTCTGAATTTTCTGTGCTCGACGCACTTGATGCGCACAGGGAAGCTGTTCATGAAAAAGAAGCTCAAGAACGAAGTGCAAGCGTGCCAAGTGAGCATAAACTGTATGATGGGACTTCGTGTCACCTCATTGCGCGAGGAGAAGAACTCGAGAGCGGGTGCGTTTGACAATGGGTTCACCCCCAACCAGGGGAATCAGACCGTCATTACGCTGGATGAGATCGACTCTGCGGAGAGTAGCAACTGGCACAAGTTCGGCTTCACTGTGACTGTGAAGAAGAAGAAGGTCGTGGAGCACAAGAGCTCCGCCATGGGTTCTGGTCTGGGAATGTACAATGAACTCGTGCCATCGAAGTCACACCACAAGGAAGAAGTCGAGTACGAGAAGTCCGTGGAGTACTTTGCCGCGTCATCCGAAGAAGAGAAGCAGCAGTGGATCAAGATTCTGGAGGAGGTGATCAGCGGCGATCTGAACGAACTGGAGATTTTCTGCAGCGACGACTGGCGCAGCAACGTCCGCGAATACCGTCGTTTGCGCGAGTGCCTCATCACATGCATGGAGCGCAAAGGCCACGATTTGATGATCTACTTGAAGCAAGTGATTGCTCACGGGACGAGAAAAGCCTCGGGATTCCACCTCTACATGGTCGTCAAGTGCCTCAATGCTGTACTGATGAACGAGTCGAAGCGCCTCGACCGCATGTTTGTCTCTGCGCAAGTTATGGACATTCTGCTCACATGCTATGAGAAGTATCCAATGTGGAACCTGCTCCTCGGCGAGATCACCAAGATGATCGTGTTTTGCTTTGGCGATTTCAAAAACAAGCGGTCGCGAAAGTGCCCGATCATCGAGAAGCTGTTGCTCTCCGATGGCCCAGACGCGCGATTGCTGCCGCTGCTCACGAATGCGTTCATCGACAATACGGACGGACAGCAGAATTCGGCGAAGATTGGCGGTGCGCTCGCTGGCACGGACGCCCTGTCGAATTTGAAGATGTTGATGGAGTCGATCAGACTGTGCTACACGAGTCCGAAGACGCGAAGCCAGGAGCGCATCCAAGCAATTCTGAAGGCGGACCCTGCGTGGCAGCGCCTGCTGAAGGCCACGGAGGTACTGGTCGCGAAGGACCCGTTGTTCTGCATCACTGCGATTCCGACACCACCGAGCAAGGGCGGTCGCAAGACCGGACTGTCGGCCACGCCCTCACAGCCAGCGTTCCAGGAGGATATCATTAACCAAATTAGCCGTCCGAGCTACTCGACTGCGCACGGCTTCGGCTCATCGTTCCTGCTCGGCGACGGCTGTGCATTCGGATACTTGTTCAAGGAGCGCCACGGCGGGCGCGACTGGCAGAAGGCGCTCATGGTGTACGAGTACGTGTCGTACAAGCTCTGGTACTTTTACCCGAGCGAGGTTGACGAGCGCCACCGCATCAAGTGGAAGTGGATCGTACCGCTATCGGTCAAGACGCGGTACACGCACGGCCACGACGAGAGCCACACGTCAGTGGGCCACCACGGACTGTACATCACGGCGTATGACCACCACCAGACGGGTCCGGGCCAGAGCCCGACGCGCGAGATGCACTTTAGCGTGACGAAGCTGGAGGACCGCGACTTGTGGAAGGATGTACTGAGCAGCGCGGCGTCGACGATCCACCAGCTGTGCGCCGACTACTCGCATCTGGCGATCAAGCTTAAGAAGAAACCGGACAAGAAGACGGTGAACAACTGCCAGGACCCGTCGTGCAAGGCGCCGTTCAAGCTCTTCCGCCGGCCGCACTCGTGCAAGCGCTGCGGGAAGTGGATGTGCGCTAAGTGCACGGAGCAGCGCATGTCGATCCCGGAAGTGGGGCTGCTCACGCCCGTGCGCCACTGCCGTGCATGCTTCCAGGCGGCCGGAGGGCTGCAAGCCGAGAAGGAGCCTGCGAATCTCTTTAGGTTGTCGATTAACAACCGTGAACTGGGCAACTTTGGCAGCTTCTCGGGCGACGCCGTGATCCACGGCGTGAACAGTGACATGCGCAACTCGCTCACGAACGCCGAGCTGTACGAACTGGCGCACGGTATGCTCTCGCCGCGGTCGCTGCTACAGATGAACCGGCGCATGAACCGCTTGGACTCGATCGACTCGCCCAAGAACTCGTACCCGGTGGATGAGGTGGAGGGCGAGGACCAGCACCTTCGCAAGCGCTTCCTGAGTGACGAGGAGGAGGAGGCGGAGGACGACGACATCTCTCCGTACGCGTCACCCGTGTCGCGCAGGAGTCTGCTGCATCCCAAGGAGGACACGCGCGGATGACAATTACAGAGCGTGAAAGGTGAAAAAAAAGCTGAATGAATAGATTGATAGGCGTGTTTGAAAGGAAAAGAGTTTGAAAAGGACAGTTGACGAATAGCGAAGAGGATGGATGAAGAAATTATGAAGCGCTAGATGAGAATTCCGCTCACAGACACACGCTTGTACTGACAGGAAAAACAACGAAGACAGCAGTGCACACGCAGGTGTTGAACAGCATTCCTCTATTGAGCTGTTATTTAGCCACGCTGCGGCGCTCTGCTCGCCTGCGCGGCGGCATCCTTGCCGCGCTCGTGGCACTTGCGGAAGAGCTCCCACTCGGCCTTGCAGGCGGAGACACGGCCGTTGTGTGCCTTCATGCACTCGTCCACCAGCTGGTACGTGTTCTCGCAGCCCGTGTTGGCCACGGCGCTCTGGTGGTGGGTCGCGTCGCCCGGCTTGCACGTGAGGCACTCGGTGGGCATCGTCGCTCGCTCGGTCGTGTTCGTGATCGTGTTGGTTCTTGGACGAGCTTTCTTTCTTGTTTGTGTCACAAATCCGAATGTAAAAGTCACTCTTTCAAGTAGTCACTTGAACGAGGTGGCAATATCCACATGACCATCACTCTGTCCTTGATCCCGAAAAAAGGGGGAAACCCTGCAGCATACAAACTCCTATACAAACACCTTTCGCCTCAGCTCGCCCGCCCGCCTACTTGCGCCCTCTCTCTCTCCACGCTCACTTTTGGTTTTGCTGTGGGCTGTCGCTTTTGTGTGGCGACGACAAGCAGGAGGAAAACCAACAAGCAGCCACAACAAAAGCCACCATGGGCTGGGAGAACCCGATCGAGAGCGACACGGAGCAGGACGAGCATGGCGGCATGGGCCTGATGCCCGGCGCTAGCGTGTCGCAGGAGGATGCCTGGGCCGTCATCAGCAGCTACTTTGAGGAGAAGGGGCTCGTGCGCCAGCAGCTCGACTCCTTCGACGAGTTCATCCAGAACACGATGCAGGAGCTCGTGGACGACTCGCGCTCGATCCGCATCAACCCAGAGGCGCAGTACGCGCCCGGCCAGAGCAAGGCCAACACGGACACGATCTACAACATCTCGTTCGGCCAGATCTACCTTTCCAAGCCCACGATGACGGAGGCCGATGGCTCCACGTCGGTCATGTTCCCGCACGAGGCGCGTCTGCGCAACCTGACCTACGCCGCGCCGCTCTACGTGGATGTGGTGTGCCAGAAATACCAGGCGCCGGCGAGTGGGCCAGCTAATCTGGAAGACATGGAGCCGTACGACCAAGTGGAGACGCCCAAGGAGTTCATCGGCATGGTGCCGATCATGCTGCGCTCGCAGTACTGTGTGCTCACGCACAAGACCGACAAGGAGCTCACGGAGCTGAACGAGTGCGTGTACGACCAGGGCGGTTACTTCATTATCAACGGCAGTGAAAAGGTGTTGATCGCACAGGAACGCATGAGTAACAACCACGTGTACTGCTTCCGCAAGACTGGTGCATCCAAATACAGCTGGGTTTGTGAGACGCGTTCCCACGTCGAGCACGGCGTGCGTCCGACCAGTACGATGTACGTGCAGATGTACCAGCGCAGCGGCGGCAAGAGCGCGATCACGGGTAACCAGATCCGCGCGGTCATCCCGTACATTCGGCAGGACATCCCCGTGGTGATCATCTTCCGCGCGCTCGGCTTCGTGGCAGATCGCGAGATCCTCGAGCATATTTGCTACGACTTCTCGGATGCCGAGCTCATGGAGCGCTTCAAGCCGTCGCTGGAAGAAGCCTTCGTGATCCAAGAGCAGGAGGTCGCTTTGGATTTCATCGGTCGTCGTGGTAGCGCGATCAACGTGAGCAAGGCGGACCGTATTCGTTACGCGCAGGACATCTTGCAGAAGGAAATGCTGCCGCACGTCGGTGTGGAAGACCACAACGAGACGAAGAAGGCGTACTTCCTCGGCTACGTGGTGCACAAGCTGCTCATGTGCTCGCTTGGCCGTATCGGTGAAGACGACCGTGATCACTACGGAAACAAGCGCCTGGATCTCGCTGGTCCACTGCTGGGCGGTCTCTTCCGCATTCTGTTCAAGAAGCTGACGAAGGACGTCAAGTCGTTCCTTCAGAAGTGTGTCGACAACGGCAAGGATTTCAACCTCACGCTGGCGATCCGCTCGCGCACGATCACGAACGGACTGCGCTACTCGCTGGCTACGGGTAACTGGGGCATGCAGAAGACTGCAGCAAAGGCTGGTGTCTCCCAGGTGCTCAACCGATTGACGTACGCGTCGTCACTTTCGCACTTGCGTCGTTTGAACACGCCGCTCGGCCGTGAAGGCAAGCAGGCGCAACCGCGTCAGTTGCACAACACGCATTGGGGCATGATCTGTCCGGCCGAAACCCCCGAGGGTCAGGCTGTCGGTCTTGTGAAGAACTTGGCGCTGATGGCGTACATCTCCGTGGGATCTCCACAGGCGCCGATCCTCGAGTTCTTAGAAGAGTGGGCGACGGAGAACTTGGAAGAGATCAAGCCGCAGATCATTCCTCACTCGACCAAGATCTTCGTGAACGGCAACTGGGTTGGCGTCCACCGTGAGCCGAACGAGCTGATCCGCACGCTGCGTTCGCTTCGTCGCTGCGTCGACATTGATGCGGAAGTGTCAGTGATTCGCGACTTGATGAACAAGGAGCTTCGCATTTACACGGATGCGGGTCGCGTGTGCCGTCCACTGTTCATCGTGGAAGACAACCAGCTCTTGTTGCAGAAGGAGCAGGTCGTGAAGCTGCAAAACCACAAGATCACCAACTACAGATGGCACAATCTGCTCACGGACGGTGTGGTGGAGCTCATTGACACGGAAGAAGAGGAAGTGTGCATGATTGCGATGGAGCCAAAGGATGTGGGTGCCGGCTCGCAGGTGCACACGCACTGTGAGATCCACCCGTCGATGATTCTTGGCATTTGTGCCAGTATCATTCCGTTCCCGGACCACAACCAATCACCGCGTAACACGTACCAGTCTGCCATGGGCAAGCAAGCCATGGGTATCTACTGCTCCAACTTCCGCGCGCGCATGGACACGATGGCAAACGTGTTGAACTACCCGCAGAAGCCGTTGGTGACGACGCGTGCGATGGAGTACTTGCACTTCCGTGAGCTTCCATCTGGTATCAACGCCATCGTCGGCATTGCGTCGTACACGGGCTACAACCAGGAAGATTCGTTGATTATGAACCAGAGCGCGATCGATCGTGGTCTCTTCCGTTCGACCTTTTACCGCTGCTACGTGGACCAGGAGCGCAACAAGAGCCCCATGGGTGCTGGTGGCGCCGGTGGAAGCAACTGCGAGGAGTTTGAGAAACCGTCGCGTGAGAACTGCCTTGGTCTACGTCACGGAAGCTACCACAAGCTGGACGCCGACGGTCTCGTGGCGCCAGGCACGCGTGTCAGTGGTAACGACATCATCATCGGCAAGACCTCGCCACTGCCGACGTCGGAAGACTCGTCGTTGGAGCAGCGCCACCAGAAGCGCGATGCGAGTACCGCCCTGCGCTCGCACGAGAACGGTATCATTGACAGCGTGATGCTCACGACGAATGCGGACGGCTTCAAGTTTACCAAGGTGCGGTTCCGCAACATTCGTATCCCGCAGATTGGTGACAAGTTCGCGTCGCGTCACGGACAGAAGGGTACGATTGGTATGACATACCGCCACGAAGACATGCCGTTCACCGTAGAGGGCATCACACCGGATATTATCGTGAACCCACACGCTATCCCGTCGCGTATGACAGTGGGCCATCTTGTCGAGTGTCTGCTCGGCAAGGTTTCTTCGCAGACTGGTGACGAAGGTGACGCCACGCCGTTCACGGACGTGACGGTGCAGGCGATTGCCGACACGCTGCACAACCTCGGGTACCAGAAGCACGGCAACGAAGTGTTGTACAGCGGCCACACAGGCCGTCGCCTGACCGCGCAGATCTTCATCGGACCAACGTTCTACCAGCGCTTGAAGCATATGGTCGACGACAAGATCCACTCGCGTTCGCGTGGCCCCGTAACGATGCTGACGCGCCAGCCGATGGAGGGTCGTGCCCGCGAAGGTGGTCTGCGTATGGGTGAGATGGAGCGTGATTGCCTGATTGCGCACGGCTCAGCGAACTTCCTCATGGACCGCCTGTTCGCCAACTCGGACGCGTACCGCGTGCACGTGTGCGACATCTGCGGCATCATCGCGATTGCGAACTTGCGCAAGATGACCTTCGAGTGCCGCACGTGCCGCAACAAGACGCAGATCTCGCAGGTGCACATCCCGTACTCGTGTAAACTACTCTTCCAGGAGCTCATGTCGATGTCCATCGCGCCGCGCCTCTTCACGCTCGGCAACCCGAACCTGATGAATGTGCGCAGCTAGCTGAATGGATCTGCGTAGCTCCTCGACCACCTAACTCATCTTCAACTTGACTAAGAACGAAGCTGGCGGAATGGATCGATGACGAACCGCGGCGAGTGGCGATCCGACGAAGTTGAAGTCTACAGCTGGTATGTGTGCATTGGTGGAGAAGATAACGAGCGCGAGAGCCATCGAGAGAGAGCGGAGGAACGACACGAGGGACGCAGGTGGAAGACGTTCGCGCACTCGATGGCGTCGTAAATTTAAAATAAGAGGACAACAAGCCAGGCGAGGGCGACGCTTGCAGTTAGTTGCTTGGACAAACCGATAAACAGACAGAAACAACGTTGACTGCCGTTCGCTTTGTTGTTGTCGTTGTTGTTGCCATGAGAAGAGGAATGAGTAGCCAGTCCGCGACAACTCCGACTCTCTCCTTCACTGCACAGAGGAAGGAAGCGTCGGAAGACGAGTGCATTTCAATTGAAGCAGTCGACGGAGCGATAGAGCGATAGAGCAATAATAGAGTGTGAAGCTCTTGTTGGTTCCGCTTGGCTCTCACGAACAAGGAGCGAGCCAGACACGTTTGCTGACTGCCTGCCTGCCTTTTCGCAAGCAACGGAGGAAGGCAGAGAGCACGCAAAGTGCGACGTGACGACGCGATCGCCCCATCTCCACTGAAATCGGCTTTGTCCTTCAAGCCAGGAGCAAGAAGGAGCTAAACAGCAGCCAGTATCTCGATATAGCTGAAACGAGGGAGGCGGCTTGTGAACGGCCACACATTTTTCACAAATTCGAATCTTGGCTTACAAATCATCCGGTCCTATACCCGGTTATAAGAACACTTGATAACTCTCCCACCCTCTCCTGCGTTTGTAACGCGACTGCTTGCTCGCTGAGTTGTGCTTTGCGCCCCGCCATCGCAAGCCAGCGAGCCAAGCGAGCGGTCCACAAACAACAAACAACAAACAACACAACCGCATTCGCCACGTCCCCCAGAAGAAGAAGAGAGAGAGAATCCGCCTGCGTCAGTCGAAACCGACCAGCAGCAAGCGGTTATTTCTGGGCGCGTACATCAAACAAGC
>JAADWP010000391.1:0-24254 GCA_023336215.1 Globisporangium iwayamae
ACGTTTCCCTACTCCTCCCAATAGGACGCACTTAGCTTGGGCTTCGGCAGTGAGGCTTCCAATGATACAGAGAAGGACAGAAACCACGGGCAGATGATAAGTGCTATAAACGTAAATCGAGCCATTTCCATTACAACTGTTGTAGGCCTCACCCATCTCACGAGAGAGACGTTCACAAATGGAGCAGCAAAATCTTGGTCGCTTGTGCAGAACTTGCACAGTTTGTGTCAACATTAGCTGAGCAGCAGCATTTTCCAACTGACTGAGGTGACCTCAGTGAGGTTTTCCGGAAGCAAACTCATGCGCCATTCGAGAAAGCGATTGGTTGGCTTCGTAGATCTCGCTAGTTGGTTTGTATCCTGCCTGAGAGGATGGATCCTACGTCTACCAAAACTCTTTAAAGTGTCAGACGTCATCGGAACTCGGAGTTAAGGTTGCGCGCAAGCTCGCGCGTTCCGGTCTTACGCGTTGTGACTGTATGTTGGAGATCACTTCGTATTCTTGGCCACGAGGAGCAAGATCCTCGCAGACCGCATTATCGTCTTGTCTGTAATTCTGCGAGTTGAAGAAGTCCCTCCACCCAAGCTCATCTGTGACCATAAGCGTGGGCAGCAACTGAATCGTGAGCTTCAAGAATTGACACTGCGCAAAGGTCTGCCACGATGAGTAACACACGAGGTAGCTTACCATTGAACTCGGGCAGTTCTGACACGATGAGCTGCTCCTCGACCGGTTTGTTATCAGAGACCGCGTAAATTGGAGCATGTTGAGGGTTCGAGCCGGGCTTGCGGTTCGGTTGACTCCAGCAACAAGTTGCAACGATCTGTCGCAGAAAGCTGCTCACATTGAAGTTGTAGTATACCTTCTCGTTCCTCGTCGACGAATTCTGCAACCATCTAGCCACCGCGGCTCCGGCTACGACAGTGAACGCAAGCAAAACTTACCAGTGTCTCTGGTGGATCAGAGATGAATCCGGTGAGCCCGACCTCTTGTGTGCGCGCAGTGGGAGCTTGATGCAACGATTCGTGTGCAGTTTTTCCAATCGTGAACGTTCCTGGAAGGTCAATCAAGACAAACGTCACGCTGTTGCTGTTTTCTTTTGGCGTTAACACAATCAGTAACAAGAAAAGCACTTACCGATGTAAACTTGACTAGGTTGTGTTGCTGCACAATCCCGACACAAAATGCACACATCGTGCGCTGGTGACGTTGCTTCGCAGCACATGTTCCCATAGCTGTAGATCTACAGACATACATGCATCAGTGCCGCAAGCACAAGTGGTGAGCGATTCGGTGTGTGTAGTGTCATCAGATAAAAAAAGAAGAAAGCCCTGCACAGAGTCACTACATATCTGCGTGTTGCCTTCGATCTGCACGATGGAGGAAGGGGCTGTTGGCTTCGATGAAGTGATGGCACTCTCCTCACCACCATCAGTGTGCTTGATGGAGAATGTGACTACGTGGTTGCTCTCTTGGTGGAGCATTGTTGCCTTTCGTGCGCGTGCTGCTACTGTTCTGTTAGGTCGCGCGTGAGGAAGCGGTCAATTCCACAATCTGTGAGAAGGCAGCCTCAACTTCCGTTTTTTCTCGAGCCGAAGTGCTTGGCCGTCGAGCGTCCGGGAGGGAAGCAAAAGGATGAACGGCTCCAGCCACCCGTCCTTCGGTACTGTGCCACACAAGCGACGAAGGGCGACTCGAAGCCCGTCGACGCCACAATCGTTAATGGCCGAGTCGAGTCGAGGCGGTGGGTGGCTTGGCCGACTTGCTGGTCGGACCTTGTTGTTTCGATCACAGAGGCTGGTCGGACTTAACTTCCCAATAAGACATCGAAATTTCACCTCGCAAACCAATGACTGACAAGGAGATACTGTAGCGAACATGACGACGGAAATCTGACAAGACTGGCCTCGTGTTACTACATGAAGTGCTCTGGTGAATGGCTGCTGTTGTTACTGTTTCTTCCTGTTTGCTGCTAAGAGAGAAAAATGCAATGGAGCACGTCGTCGGATCGGATCAAGATCCGGAGAAAATGCAAATGTCGGTTCAGTACGGGCTGGCTGAAGTTCATTGTGGCTGGAAAGAGATCAGAGCTCATGGCTCCTGGATAATGTAGTGGGTGCCCACCGATACCGGGCTGTTGAGCGCCGCGAGCGCAATTTCCTTAGCGGCCCGCACAGCGTTGCGCAGACCGGCCGACTGGCGCGTCACGTAGCAGTCGCGGTAGAGCTTCTCCGCCTTGGCCTCCAAGAGCGTGAGCTTCTCGACCGCGCTCGCCATACTGCGCACCGTGCGCTTCGGGCCGACGCTCTCCCACATGATGCGCTGCGTTGCGAAGAGCACCTCGTCAATCTCGTTTGCGCTCGCGTCGCGTGTGCCGTTGAGGCTCGCGAACGGGTCAGCGTTCTCAGGGCTCGGCTCAAGCTCGCGGTGGTTTTCGAAGAAGTGGTCGGCCGCGCTGCAGCCCCACACGAGTCCCTCGAGGAGCGACGTCGACGCCAGACGGTTCGCACCGTGGACGCCCGTGCAGCTCACTTCACCAGCGGCGTATAGCCCCGGGACGCTCGTGCATCCGCTGAGGTCAACTTCAACGCCACCACAGTGGTAATGGGCCGCAGGCACCACTGGCATTGAATCCTTCGTCATGTCGATGCCGCGTGCGAGACAGTGCTGGTAGATCGTCGGGAAACGGTTCTTGATCCAGTCAGCGTCTTCGTGCGAGATGTCCAAGAACATGCACGTCTCGCCCTGCTTCTCCATCTCCGCAAGAATAGTGCGCGCAACGACATCACGTGGCGCGAGCTCGCCATCCGGGTGGTAGTCCTTGGCAAAGGCGCGTCCATTGCGGTCGCGGAGGATGGCGCCCTCACCACGAAGCGCCTCCGTCAAGAGGAAGCGA
The DNA here is from genome assembly GCA_023336215.1 of Globisporangium iwayamae. Taxonomy (NCBI): domain Eukaryota; phylum Oomycota; class Peronosporomycetes; order Pythiales; family Pythiaceae; genus Globisporangium; species Globisporangium iwayamae. Next base: position 2,897 of record JAADWP010000391.1, read on the forward strand.
CGCTCGTTCGGGATGCACAGCGTCGTCGGGTGGAACTGCACATACTGCATGTTCTTGAGCTTGGCACCCGCACGAGCAGCGAGTGCAATGCCCTCGCCACGAGCTCCTTCTGGGTTCGACGTGTTCTTGTACACATCACCGACGCCGCCAGTCGCCAACATCGTGAACGGGGCGCGATAGTGCTCGATCTTGCCGTCCGTGGAGACAGTGAGCGCACCGACGCACTCGCCGCGGTCGTTCTTCACCAGTTCGAAGGCGCTGCGGCCGGAGATCAGCACGATGTTCGGGTGGTCGCGGATCGCCTGCACCATGCTGGTAGCGATCGCCTTGCCCGTATGGTCGGCCTTGTACAGGATGCGGGCGCGGTTGTGCGACGCCTCCAGCGTGAGCTTGAGCTCACCGTTCTCGTCGCGCGTGAACGGCACGTTCGACACGTCAAGCAAAAGCTCCTCGACGCGACCTGGGCCTTCGACTGCGAGCTTCTGCACTGCCACGTCGTCACAGACACCAGCACCGGCGCGGTGGACGTCGGACGCAAGCAGCTGGGGCGTGTCGTCCTCGCTCTTGTAGATGATGCCACCCTGCGCCCAGTACGTGGCGCAGTTGTGCGGATCCTCAGCAGCAGAGATGACGGTGACCTTGATCCCGCGGTTCGCCAGACGCAGCGCAGTCGCGTTACCAGCCACACCGCAGCCGATGATCAGCGCCTTGCACTCGATCGTGTCGTACGTGAGCGCGCTCAGCGACGCCGCGCTCATGCGGCGCAAGGTCGAGAGACTGATCTTGCGGCGCGGGATGACAGCATTGTTGAGGTACGCCTCGTCGCTGAACTTGACCGAGGGTAGGCGCGTGGCCAACTCGAGCTGGGTCATGCTTACAGGAGCCAGGCTGCCTTGGAACAAACTTGAGATGATAACTTCTTGGTAGAAAGACGAGGAGCTCCACTTAGTGCGTTGCAGTGAAGACGGGGTACTTCTTGTTAAATGTCCACGTGCTCTTCACGGACATATAGAAGCGGGGGAGCGAGCGGATCAACGGGTTAGGCCGACAACTTGCTGGCGCTGGTGTTGGGCTTCTTGAAAGGCTTGCTTGTTCGCACGGGCGGTGAGTACGTGGATGAACACGGGCGAGCAAGTGACGCTTGGAGGACGGATGCGGGGAGTAGGACGCTCTTGGCGGACGCAGCAGAAGAGACCACTTGGGATGGAGCTGGCAAAATGCGCAATAAGCTGATCGCGTTACCCGACGAAAGCCCAGCGGAGCGAGTCCAACAAATGAAGGCGAGCGAGAAAGAGGGAGCGTGGCCCAGCCGGAGCGACAGGGGGAGCAGGCAGAGCCAGACAAAAAAAGAGAACGATATGGACAATGTATGCTGCATACTTGAATCAAGTTAAAAGGAGACAGCGGATCGAGGCAGAAAAGGTTTGCAAAATTGACGAGGAAAACGCCTGTGAGCAAGCTGATTGGACAAAAATAAGATCTTGTAAAACTGCAAACAAACAAACTGCAAAACAAAACAAAAGCAAAGCTGCACCATGAACACCTGGAAATCCAGCAAAGAAGCTCTGTGCGTGCACATTGGGTGCACCGGCGCCATTTTGTCTTGACCTTCACAGCATACAAGGCTCGTGCAGACGTAATTACTACTGTCACAGATGGATGGCCGACTTCTCATCTCGTTGCGCGCGTGAGTAATGGTTGAATGAATGGATTTTGTGAGGCGCGTGCGCATGCAGCAGCAAAAGCAGCGTTTCTCCAAGAAGTCGTGCGCATACAAACTCCCATATACACATATTGCGTCGTCATCCATCCTCTCATTGACGCAAAATACGATCCGTTCAGTGCAAGCCACAGGCTGGAAATTGTTGGGGAGTTTCGCCGTTCTGGGCGAAACCGTGCGGTTGCGCAAAAACGTCCCAGATACAGTATTCGAGTCAGTGCGAGATGACGCATTTCATTTCGTCGAGTACTGTCCAATCAGTGGCAGTAGTCAACTTCAGGCAACCTTTCGTGGGCAACTTGCAGCCATCACTCAGCGTGTTCTAGTGCAACTTGACCCTGCTTATCAGACTCATGCGTGTGAGGCACCCTTGCAAGACTGGGAGTCTGAGATGAATCTCATGGGCGTGTTATCACTGCAGACTGCAAGCACCCGTGCTCACTGTCTGAGAGCTCGCTTTCGGAATCGACCATCATCATCAGAGACGTTTTGATCTCTACTGGCCCGCAGTGTTGAAGAGAGCACTCGCGACGGTTGCTTGCTCATCTTCCATCACACCCAAAAGAGCTCACAAAAAGACAGACAACATCGTGTAGGGCCAGGTGGTGTGGTGGCTGGCTGGTCTGATGAAGCGCCCGCCAAACCGATGGGTGCTGTGTGAGAAAAGCTTTCGAGAGAGCGTCTCGCTCCTATCCTCGCACAGCGATACGACGCGACCAGCCCGTAAGACCTCGGGGTCTTGCCGAATTTTTGATCAGCTGCCTTCAAGTCCTAATTCGTGGAGAGCACATGGCGAAGTCGAAGCAAGCTTTCGGACTTATCTGCGTACATCCAGTACGTGCAGCATAATCAGATTCTCAGCCAATATTTCAGCCAATGAAACGTCGTTAAAACAACCCCCCGCGATATGCTGCAACGGAAGATCTTGAAGCGTCGTAAACCCAAGCATAGACCGGCGGGCATCAAGAGCTACACGAGCAAGCACATTGACTCCCAGCAGTATGCACGTACACATAGCAACACTACTATACGCCTTCACCACTCTATCCAGTGCTAGTGTTGCAGCATCCAGCGACACGCTCATCGAGGCGCAGCTGTCAATGATCACGCCGCTCGACATCGACGAGACGAGCATCGCGGCTGGCGTCGAGCACTCGTGCGCGATCTACACTAAGTCGTACAACGACGTCGGCGGCCGCGTGCTCTGCTGGGGATCTAACAACGGTGGGCAGAGCTCTCCGCCGCCTGGACAGTTCATCCAGGTGAGCACGGGGCGGCTGCACACGTGCGCGATCCACATCGACGAGACCGTCGAGTGCTGGGGCTCGGGCGCGCCGACGACAAGACCGGACGGGCTCTTTGAGCAAGTGAGCAGCGGCGACTTCCACACCTGCGGCATACTCAAGGACAAATCGCTGCAGTGCTGGGGTACGCATTTATGCTGTTGCTATATGCGTTATGACTGTGCTGTAGTTGTTGCTGAACTTGAGACCTGGGAATGTTAGGAGCGGCATCAAATGGACTGACGAGCCCTCCGAACGGCAAGTTCATGCAAGTGAGCTGTGGCAAAAACTTTTCGTGCGCACTGTCGACCGAGGGCATCGCCACATGCTGGGGAGAGAACAGTCGCGTGAGTGAATTTTCGATTAGAATTTGACAACCGCTGTCCTGCTGTTATTGATTCTCACTCTTTGTGCTGCTGCTTCATGAAAATCCAGGGCCAGCTCAATGTGCCTAAAGGCACGCAGTTCAAGCAGATCTCAGCCTCGCCTGGAAAGTTCGCGTGTGGTGTCACCACGGACAACGACGTCAAGTGCTGGGGCGACAACCACCGCGGCCAGTGCGACCCACCCACCGATGAGAAGTACCAGCTCGTGAGCACGAGTCGGCTTGGCGCGTGCGCGATTAAGGTGCGCTAATCGTACAATGCTGATGGCATTATGAGTGGCCTTATTGTAATTTTGACTGCCGTTGTGAACCTCTAGGCTGATAAGACGGTGGTCTGCTGGGGCATGCGCTCCGGGGTCACGAGCGCCCCACGTGACGTCAAATTCGACGAGCTCACGCTCGGCTGGAACCACGGCTGCGGCATCCGGCTCGATGATGGTGGCGTGCAGTGCTGGGGCGACCGCGCCAACAACCGTCTGGACATCCCAACCGTACTCACGTTCTAACGAGCTCAAACGCTCCATTAATTACGAAATCCACCACCACGTTGTTGCCGTGATCTCGTTGAGTTTTACTACCGTTAGCAGCTCTTGTCTACCTTTTGAGCCTGGCTACCTATCACAAGTCTCGGAATGGCTCGGCCCGGTCTGCAACGAGTACGCGCTGGCTCAAGTACTGCTCCTGGGCGACAGTGTGCGGTCGCGTCGCCACGCCAGCAGTGTTTCGCTCGAATTCGCTGTCGTCGCTGAGCATCGCAAGCTTCCTTAGCGGCTTGAGAAGCCTTCCGACGTGGACTTTCGGCACAACGTCCAGATGCGAAGCTCGTGTTCCGCCAGTAGCAGCGCTACTGAATGCCGCAAGCATGGCTTGGTCCATGAGTTCGTTGGTGTTCTTGGGCTGTGCGGGAAAAGCTTCGATCGGGTTCGGCGTCTTGATACTCTGCAATCGGCGTTGGGTGTGTTTCTTCGCAGTTAGTCGCGCTACTGAGCTCGAATGCAGCAGTCCACCACCGCCAAACGCCAGCTTCTTAGTAGAAGAAGAAGCTATCGATGGAGCGAGGTGGTACGTATTTCCTGTTGATGACGACTGATGCAGAATCAGCAGCGACGAGTTCACCTCGTACTCGACAGGCTTGGCGACCTGGAGCGACGCCCAGGACGCCGTCGCGTCCAGACCCATCCCCGCGCTGCTTGTGAGAGAAGACGCGGCGCTGCTCAGTGCTGGCGTCGACGATGCTCGCTGCAACGTGTGGCTGTTGTTACCACTCCCTGGCTGCTTCTTCCTCAGCGAGTGTCCATTGGGCTTGTGTTTTCCAGTGAGTTGCTTGTCAATTGTAGAGCCATAATGGTAGTTCTTGCCGATGTTGTCTTTCGGCGGTACCATGGGCCGCATCTTCAGCTCACTGAGCAGTTTGTTCTCTGTGTCGTAAAGCAACTGCTCAACTTGCTGCTTGAGCTCGGGCGTGAGCTGTCGCAGAATCGACTTATACTTGCCCGCTGAGAGCGACAGCACGATGGATTTGAATTTCGCCGTCACGATGGAGTACTGCATGTGCGCATTGGTGTGCACTGTGAGCACCGTGAGGCTTCCACCGGGCCTGACCATCTTCTCAGCGAGGATTGTGCCCAGCAGTTGATGGTGATCTCTATGGGGCTGAGCAGCTCCATTGGCGTAGCTCAGACTGAGAGAATTAGCACTGCTGGGCTCAGTGGGCAGTTCCATGTGACGCGCGAGGAACCCGCCGCAGAGTACGAACGCTATGTCGTGCGGGTGTTCGCCCTGGTGCCACAATATATCGCCCACAGCGTAGAACTTGAGCAGAAAGAGGTCGAGCAAGTTCTTCCACGGGATCTCCTGCGCGATCGCACTCAGCACAGCATTCTTGCTCAGGATCTCGTACTGCACCTGGAAGGTCTTGAAGCGCGCATTGGCGATCGAGGCCGAGAGGTTCGAAGACGAGGAGGGTCGGGCTGTTGAGGCTGAAGCCGAAGCCGTCCCGGATCGCGATCTTGATGCTGACGACGATAGAATGCAGCTGTCTGGGTTATCGCTAGCTGTAGTTGCATTGTGTGAGGCTAGCTGCCGTGTCTTCGTGGACGCCCCGTAGCTTGGCTTGCTCATGCTCTCATCGATGGCGCTTGTGTGTGTTGGATGTTGAACAGAGGTCGCCGCTGTGTTTGTCTGTCTGCCTGTCTATGAATAAGGCAGTGACCAGCAAGTCTAGAAATATTACGACTCAAATACACGAGTGGCAGAAAATAGCAGCTCATGACACACAGGAAGAATCCTTACCGACATGAGCAAAATTCACGCAACACATCCAATTTGTTATTTCATCAGTCACCGGCGCATTCCGTAGTGCTCAAACCTGCATTTCGCAGACATGCGCACTCGATTCTGTGACACGGGTACCCGCACTACTGGAAGCCAAACGACATCGTGCTGCCTTTCGTTGTTTTTCTGGCATTGCTATCACTGCCACCTTTGCCCATGAGCTGAAAGATCTCCTCGGCGCGCACTTCCAGTACGGTCTCGAGCTTGGCGATCTCGAGAATCAGCGAGCCCTGCGCTTTCCGCACCGAGACCGAGTTGTTGATCCAGAAGAACGACGAGCGTTCGTACTTGCCCACTTCGCGGTCCAGCAGCTGCTTGACTTGCTCTTGCGCCTCGTCGGCGAACTTCTGCAGCGAGTCGACCATGCACGTCGTTTTCTGTGCGCGCGAGGCGCCGTCGGCGCACACACGCGCCAGGATCTGTTCCGTCGACTCGAGCTGCACCATGATGTCGGCCTCGACGCTCGCGTCCTCCTTGATCGCTTCAAGCAACACCGGCGCAATCTTCGACTCGTAGTTAGTAGTGGCGCTCATCGGTGTAGCGTATACGAGGTGCGGTGGTGAGCACGAGAGCAGCGAAGCGCAAATGACGACGCAGAGCACCAGCAGCAGAGAGAAGAACGGGGACCGACGCATCCAGCAAAAGCGCTCGACTGTCGCAGAGACCGAGAGAAAAACAAGTGTGAACACTTGGCAGCCAGCAGCAGACAGTAGATCGCACAAGAGAAGCACACACTCACCTACGTGTGCGTGTGTTTGTGTGTTGCGCTGTCGCCTTGTTATTGGGCAAGCGCGCACACAAGATCTCACTTGGCTTTGGTCTGCGAGCGGGGAAGAGCTCACACAGATAGCTGGGAACGAACGAATCGAGTCACAACATGACATGGGCTGATCTGGTGAGGGATTCTTCGAATTAATACGTGAGTGGTAGTGGGAAGCAATCATTCTTGGTGGTAAAAAGTGACGTACAATACAAATCAAAGCACAAGACCGCTCTCTAATTGTGCTGCCACTGCTAAACTGCTGTACATCAGCTGACCAAATAGGAGACCACTCTCTGATTGCACCACATCAGCAATCATACGGACTTGCAAAGACGATGGTGGCGCTCGGATCGACACTTTCGAGCCGCCTGCCTTCTTCCGCTGCCACCAGTTCGCATCTTATAGATCCATACAGCATTGCGTTGCATCCAAGCATGTGTGGAGGCATCGTGAATACCGCTGCTCGCCGCCAGGAAAGCGAAGATTCGGAGCACCAGCTGGGAAAGCGCTGCTGGACACAAAATCTCAACCGCCACTTGACGTGCCCATCTCTATCGAATCACGCAGGGATATCAATTTCCATCGCCATTTTGAGCATCTAAGACGATCTAACTAAATGTTTTTACGTAGGAAGATAATAATATACAGGTCCTTGCATCCCGGAAACTTTAAACGCACTCAAGCTTCCATGCATTGTTGCCGCCCACGAAAATGCATGCCCTCTGCTTAAAACCTGTGCTCATTCGCTCGACAGACCTCTCCTTTTCTTCCACCGGCAGCGCATTTCACAACAAGCAGCAGTCCAAGCGCTCTCCCCACACCAGCAGCACCACCACCACTATCCCAGCCATGGACCGATCGTCCCGCGACCAGAACCCGCTCGCACCGCTGAGCTTCCAGCAGTACCAGCAGCAACACCAGCAGCTCTACCAGTCGTACTCGCCACAACGCACCGCCATCACCACCAGCGCAGTGCACCACGAGAACGAATACGAGGCCGCGGACTGGAGCGTGCCCGTGTCGCTGCGTCGGAGCTCGTCGGCAGACATCCCGATCCCGCAGTTCATGATCCCGAGCTCTGTGAGCCAGCTCATGAACAAACGCTACGCGCTCTCACCCAGCAGCGCCGCCAGCCGCAGCGGCTAATGAGCACACACCGAAAGAGAGTAAGAACGAGTGTTTGTGTGATGTATGCTGTGCATAACAAGTGAGTGTCGCGAAGAGCAAGCAAGCGCCGCGTGTATTGGTAGTAGATGATGTAATATATGAATAATGGCAAGGAACAGTCACACGCACACGCACGTAGCAAACTCGTGATTGATTGTGCTGATGCTCGTCGAGTGGGCAACAAACGCTTGAGCATTGTCTTGTCCAACGCAGAGGATGGCTCACTTGTGTGTGTTGTTCATTTTTTGTCGCAACTTCAACTTCTTTTCTACCAATAGCATGCTATAAAATGTAAAATTTCGCCTCTAATTGGCTGAAAATGCTTATTTCCTGTCAAAAAATCTCGGCGGTGAAACATGAAGAAGGTGAGCCAAAGGAAGGAAGCAGGCAGTCGAAGAAGCTCTCTGGACGCATGCGTCAAGCGGCAGATACTCAATTCGCGCAAGTGTTTTTGTGTGGGTGAGTGAATGGACACACATTTGCTACTACCGACGGTGACGGCGCTTTTCTTTCGAGTCTGCGTGCAACTCGACTGTGGGCATTCTCGCACATGTGTGCGCGCCAGTGAAGCCATTCATTCCATTTCACTTGCCATTCGCCACGCACGTCGCTTCCCACGAGACAACGGTCGCTACGCTACACCGCACATACGCACCCACCACCACCAGCACTGACGGACTGACGCATAGGAAGCTAGCTACAAGGTGCGCTGTGTTGCTGTGTGCTCGCCCTTCCTAACCATACCATGAAACGACAGCGCGCGTCACTCGACACCTCATGTGTTCTCTTCTGATGCTCGGAATAGCGGCGCTTTGGTGACGAAGATAGATCCCGCGCGCCGCGTCTCCGCACAGACCGATACAGCAGTCAGATTTTGGATCGTGGAAGTCTATTTCAAATAAGATAAGCGCTCAGTCGCGTGACGACGAAGAGAGCGATATATATAACCAGCGACAACAGCAGCAACAGTAGAAAAAGCTAGGAGCCGTCCCGCAGAAGCTATTTTCAGGCCACGCGCTGCCATAGACAGCGCGACAAGAACCCGCGAGACGGCATCGCGGCGAGCGACATCAGTAGAACAGCAGCAACAGAGTTGAAGGGCGAGCGTGGAAGGCTGCACTTTGTGGCTGCCTCACTTTACTCGCCTGTGTCAGGAGGCGCTCTCTCGATTATCAAGTGGATTCGAAGCATCCATTGCAAGTCGCGAACGGTCAGGTCGACATCTTGAGGCGTGCTTGCAATTTATACCAGCGGTGTGACCAAAGTCACAGTCTGGACGCGAGTGAATTCCTGATCACCTGGTACGACAGCAATGGACGAACTGCACGATGCGATCCAGGATGCGCAGTACATCGGCGCGGTCACGAACGCGCACCGCGGCCCAAGCGCCGCATTCTACAACCCGAGCCAGTCCGAGCTGGCCCAATTTACCGAGAAACAGGAGCGCACGCTGGGTAGCGACTGGCTCGGGCTCGAGAACATCCTCGATCAACCGCTCGGATTCTACTTTCTGCGCCGCTTCTGCGACGCCGAGCAGCACGGTGTGCGGAAACTCGACTTCCTGACCGAGGTAACCAAATTTCGAGCGCTTGTGGCCCTCGACCAGCGCGTCAACAAGGCGAAGGAGATCTGGGACCAGTTTTGTGCAGTGCCGCCCGAGTTTGGCAGCTCGGCAGGCGGTCCGACTGGCCCACCGACTTCGACAGACAGCAACAACCCAGACTCCCACCGGGTCACAGGATCTCCAGTGTCGACCGTGGCGTCGTCCCCAGCACCGACATTGTCGAGTCAGTCGATGGTATCGCCGTCAGATGCTGATGGGGTCGAGTCGACTCGCCTAGGTAGTTCCAGGTTCACGCTCGGGTCGCTGAAGGATCTCAACGTGGCCTCGATCACGACGAACGGCATCATCTTTTGGCGGAAAGGAGAGTCGACGCTCAAGATCTCGGACGTGGCCAACATCTATCGCGAATGCGCATCCGAGACGAGCGTCATCGGCGTCGGCGGCGATGTGGTCGCTCGGATAGGGCTCGTGATTAAGCGCCGGGTGCCGTCAAAGACAGCTACGAGTGGTGGTTCAGGTACTCCACAAGGTAGTAATGCTGGCGTTGAAGGCGACCTGGAGTTTTCAAGCCATCGATCTCCCGGCACCAGCCAAAGTACACACGGACGAGGCAGCGATCGAGCGCCAAATCATTACGCGTCGTTCAGTGATCCCGTAAAGAGCTGCCCATCGTCACTCTTTGACGAGCTCGAGGCATGCGTGCTCTACAGCCTCGAGCAGATGCATCTCAAGGACTTTCGCGCGAGCGTGTTCCACAAGCGACTCGTCTCGTTCCTGTACCTGCAGACCAAGCGTGTGAACGAGGAGGACTTCACAGTACTGCGCGTGCTCGGGCGCGGCGGCTTCGGCATGGTGAACGGCTGCATCAAGCGCACATCGGCGTCGCTATACGCGATGAAGGTGATGAATAAAAAGATGATTAAGAAGAAGCACGCGGAGAAGCTCTGTCTCGCTGAGCGCAAGATCCTTGCGGTGATCTCGAGCCCGTTCGTAGTCTGCCTGAAGTACGCGTTTCAGACGCCCGACGAGCTGTTTCTTGTACTGGATCTGCGAACAGGAGGCGACCTGTCGTTCCACCTGAATCGATCCCGATTTACAGAGAACCAGGTGCGGTATTGGGCTGCGCAGATCCTTCTCGGACTCCAGCACCTTCACGAGAAGAACATTGTGTATCGCGACCTGAAGCCCGAGAACATTCTTCTGGACGAAAAAGGCAACTGCAGCATCTCGGACCTGGGGCTTGCAGTCGAAGTGACGCCGACACTTGCTGGACGTTGTGGCACACGCGGGTATTGGGCGCCGGAGATGTTGCTACGCGATGAGAATGGACAGCGCATGGTGTACAACCACGTGGTGGACTGGTGGAGCTACGGCTGTCTAGTCTATGAGCTGCTTTACGGGAAATGCCCGTTCCGGACGTCAAAGGCGAAAGCCCTGCACGAAGACAAGCAGCAGGCGTACGACAAGGCGACGCTGGAGCTCACTCCCTCATACGACCCCAAGTACTTTTCACCCGAGGCCACCGAGCTGATCCAGCGTACGTTGTTGCTTGCTGTTATTGTTTGACGGTCACAAACCCTTCATGACTAACAAACCCTCTCACTTTACAAACACAGAGTTACTGATTCGCGATCCAGCGAAACGACTCGGCGTGAACGGAGCCGCAGAAGTCAGACGCATGAAGTTCTTTGACCCGGTGGACTGGGTGAAGATGGAGAATATGATGGTCACGCCGCCGTTCGTGCCGGACAATGAGATCAACGCGGCGTCGCAGGCGGACATCGGCTCCTTCGACATCTCGATCGTCAAGGGCGTGAAAATCTCGGAGCAGGATCAGGCGGCATACAGCAACTGGGACTTTGTCTGCCCCGAGACGTTCCAGAGAGAAGCCATTGAGTACCTTGAGTGGGAGGTCAAGAACGGTCCGTGCACGGTCGCGCCCAACTCGAACTCGTGCTGCACTATTTTATAAGACACATGTTATTAATGTACAAAGTACAAATATGATGACATACTCAAAAGCGGGAGGAGTGTTCCTGGCAAGTGCAGCTCCTCGTGGTGATCGTCTTGTCGGGCTTCGTGGTTAGCCTAGCGCTGGGCGTCGTGGCGCTCGTGCTCCTTGTGATGGACGCTCCCGTCGAGCTCGACCGAGACGCTGGGGCGGCTCTCCGTCGACTTGCCCTCCTTCGGCATCCTGGTGACCGACCTTCGTGCTTGTAGTACTCGTTCAAGTGGTGCGTGAGGCTGGAGCGACGACAGCCGATGTCCGTGGCCGCTTCCTCGTCCGTACGGTATGTGCTGCCCGTAAGACCACGGACAGCGTTCAGGAGCACGGCCACTGTGATGAGAATCTTCTGCTCACGTCTCCGTTCCGTCCTGTTTCTCTCTTTGGCACCTTGGCAAAGTGCAGCTCTCTGACTGTCAATGGAGCTTGAAGTTTGCTAGTTCGCTTGGCTGCTGCTGTGGTGCAATTAGAAAGCGGTCTCCTATTTAGGTCAGCCGTTGTAATGTGGTACAGCTAGAAGACGGTCTAGTATTTAGGCTCCCTGTTGTAGTGATATTGCATCACGTCTCGACAGCAAACAAAAAAATCGACGTGAACCTCTATATCCCAATTTTATACCTGGCACCAAAAAACGTTGTCGAAACAAAACCTCCCGCCTCAAATCCCTCCCATACAGCAAACTGTTCGCCTCAGCTTCAACCATTCAAAAAAAAATTCAAGAGTACATGTGATTCCAGTTTGCTATCTATATCAATTTAGAATTGATTACCTCCATTAATCCATAGACGTGTAAATGAATTCAACCAATGTATTGTAAAAAAATACATAATCGCAGGAAACTTGGCTCGCAATCTTTTTGGGCCGCCGCTTTTGCATTCGCACATTTCGACTCGCACACCGTCAGTCGATCGATTCAACCAACACACCACAACACACCACAGACAGCAGAGAGAGATGTTCCCAAAGGTGCTGCAGCGCGCCACCAAGGCCTCGAGCACCGTCAAGGCCACTGCGTACGTGCTCCACCTTCTCTATTTTGCTCAATAAGTGCTCACGCTTGCTATAAGTGCAATGCAGGCACAAGTGAGCTCTGCTTGGACTGAGGAGCTCCATACTAACGACGCCTGGCTACCTCTCTCGCTCTTTGTCTGTCTATAGTATGCAGACGCGCTCGTTCGGATACATGTCGGCGCTGCCTGAGGAGCACCAGATGCTGCGCGACATGTGTCAGCAGTACGCCGCCAAGAGCCTCGCGCCGATCGCCGGCGAGCTCGACCGCGAGCACAAATTCCCTGCGCAGCAGGTGAAGGAGATCGGCGAGATGGGGCTTCTTGGTGTCGCGGTTGATGAAGAGTTTGGTGGCGCTGGACTTGATTATCTGGCCTACGCGATCGCGATGGAGGAGATCAGCCGCGGGTGCGCGTCCACGGGCGTGATCATGTCGGTCAACAACGTACGTGCAGTGCATTTTGCGTCACTTGCTCTCAATGAAAGTCTGGTTGCTACGCAGGTACTAATGGCCGCTTTTTTGCGTATGATACACTAATGCAGTCGCTCTACTGCGCGCCACTTGAGAAGTTCGGCAACCAGGAGCAGAAGGTGCGTTCGCTCCCTCTGTTCTTTAATGCAATGCTACACCTCGTAAGCTTAAATTTAACACGCACGGCTTTACACTCACACAGGAGCAACACTTGACCCCATTCGCCAGTGGCCAGAAGCTCGGCTGCTTTGGTCTCAGTGAGCCAGGCAACGGCAGTGATGCCGGCGCTGCGTCCACCACGGCACGCTCGACCAGCAGCGGCTACGTGCTGAACGGCACGAAGGCGTGGATCACGAACGCGCACGAGGCCGACCAGGCGATCGTGTTCGCCACGACGGACAAGTCGCTCAAGCACAAGGGCATCAGCGCGTTCATCGTGCCGACGAACACGCCGGGCTTCTCGCTCGGCAAGAAGGAGGACAAGCTCGGCATCCGCGCGTCGTCGACTGCGAATCTGATCTTTGAGGACTGCGAGATCCCGAAGGAGAACCTGCTCGGCAAGGAAGGTGACGGCTTCAAGATCGCGATGGTACGTCTTTATTCTGAAGCTTTGAGCATTGTTATGGAGGTTTATTGTATCAACTCTGACGTGTTCCGATCTCTATTGCACCGTAGATCACGCTAGATGCCGGTCGCATCGGTATCGCCTCGCAGGCGCTCGGTATCGCGCAAGCTTCGTACGACTGCGCGATTGCGTACGCGCAGTCGCGCAAGACGTTCGGTGTGCCGATCGCGAAGAACCCGATCATCCAGAGCAAGCTGTCGAAGATGGCGATGGAAATTGAGGCCTCCCGTCTGCTCACGTGGAAGGCCGCGGCCGAGAAGGACGCCGGTCGCCCGTACACGAAGCTCGCGGCCATGGCGAAGTTGAAGGCATCGGAAACCGCGACGATGGCGGCCCACCAGGCGATCCAGGTGCTTGGTGGCATGGGCTTCGTGTCGGATATGCCGGCGGAGCGCCACTACCGCGACGCGCGCATCACGGAGATCTATGAAGGCACATCGGAGATTCAGCACCTCGTGATCGCCGGTGCCCTCAACAAGGAGTGGGCCGAGACCAACTAGAGAGCGAGTATGGAAGGTGGGAGGAAGGACTGAAAGGAGGACAGGGCGTCTGGATAGGGAATTGAGGTCCTTCATACGCACGCACGTTCGGTATTAAGCTAACAACAAACAAACAAATGCTTTAAAAAGAAAGGAACAAATGAATGGATCAGTCGCGTTGACACGCGTCTGAGAAGTGGCTCTTACATTATTACGTGTTCTTCCTAGACAGCATGATTCGCTTTTGACAACACGGCCACAAGTGTATCAAGATGGCTACTACATTTATTGGTATGTTGCTCACATCGTCGTGCCGATCGTTGCGAGGGAACAGAGCCGACAATCGATCGCAAGTCCATAGAACGAATAGGAAGTCGGGTCCGATACTTCAGTTTACCGTTCCCTTGTGCGTTGAGCTTCGAGCTTCGAGCTCCGAGCTCCACATGCCACTGCTGCCACAAGCCTGATCGCGCTGTCACAATGGAAATGTTTTCTGCTGTCACAAACCTGATAACCTGAAAATTGTTTCTGCAGATTTGTGGCATCTGCACACTGTTTGTCACCGTCAGAGATTCCGTCAACGAAGAAAAAGTTCAAGAAGGGCCACATTGCAAAGAAGAAGAAAGCAAGCGAGCGAGCAACACGAAGAGCTCCACAGCTGTACCTTCAACGCTCTGTGTGCACGCAGATAGACAGGCAGGGAGGCAGCAATATCCACTACCAGCATGCAAGCGTTCGAAGAAGAGAGCAAGCGCGTGCTCAAGAAACAGCGTCTGTGCGTCGCGCAGATCGACGCGCAGCTGGACTTTTTGCTCGAGGAGGTCGCGATCACCAAGCAGCAACTCGTGGAGAAGCAGGACGAGTACCGACGCAAGAAAAGTCGCTCAGGCCATGCGCATGAGGCGTCCAACTCGTCAGCTTCGGCTCGTGATGCAGGCGCAACGGAGAGTGCAGTTGAACCTGCAGATGCGCGCTTCGGCAGCAGCAGTGCAGCCGGTAGTGAAGAGAGTATTGGTGATACTGGCACCATTAGAAAGATCGACATCGAGATGGAAGAGGAAGAGAAACAGGAGAGTGAGGTCGATGCCAAAGACTCGCTGTTGCTGGGATTGGCGATGGCTGCACGCGAGAAGGAAAAGGAAGATGAAGGGGAGTCAGCAGCGCATACTGAACACCCTGGTGAACACGAGAAAGACCTTCGCGTCGAGCCAGCCAGTGCCGTCGTGGAGGAAGAAGAGAGTGAGATGGACAACGTCCTGCAGGAGTTCATCCACCGTGTTCGACTCCTGAACGTCGAGAAGAATGTTGCGGACGAACTTAAGTCTATCCATGTCGCGCTCTCCAAGTACGCCAAGCAAATCGACAAGGTAACGTGCCACAAGCTTGTAATGGTTCACAGTTTGCTGAACTGGGGATGTCAGCTTATGTGCCGTTTCATGCTTTGCAGACTTTTTGCAATGACATCACGAAAGTGTGCCGATCCCAGCAGTTCGACCACAAGCTCGTGTGCCGACTCGTGGCCGAATACTTGTACCAGGATGGACAGATCGAGGCTGCTGACTCCATTTGCAAGGTACAGTGTACTCTTTGATATCTCTCTACGTGTCGCGTCTGGGCACCGCTAATTGCAGCGACTGCCAGACTCACTATTGGGTTTTCTTGGTCGTAGGAGGCGGAACTGGACCTGACGTCCAACTATCGCGAGTGCTTTGTGGAACTGCACCACATTTTGAAAGCCTTAAAAGTGAAGGACATGGGCCCTGCTTTAGAGTACGTTGCCGCCATCGTATCAAATTTTCCTGTTCTGCTGCAAGTATGAGAGTCTTGACCTATATTGTTCTGCTCTCTGTTGTCACTTATGCTACCTAGATGGGCTCGTAAGCACCAGAAGGAGCTTCGCAAGCAGAACATCGAGATCGAGTTCGAGCTCGTTCGCCTGCAATACGTCGACTTGCTCGAGTCCTGCGCTGAAGCTGTGGATGCGCTAAATTTTGCCACGGAACAGTTTTCTGTGTTTCATGGAACCCACTCGAAAGGTGCGAAGCCTGCGTTTGATTGTTGGTTTATTTTGTGTGCTTTTTGCTGACGCTCTGACGCTGCTTTGTGAACATGTCTGTAGAGATCCACCGATTGATGGGCTGCCTCGTGTTCAAAAACCGACTGAACGAGTCGCCGTACAAGGATCTGTTTACGGAGACCCGCTGGGACGACATCCGCACGTCTATCATCCGCTCTTGCTGTCGTCTGCGCCGAGTGCCGTTCAAGTCGTACCTAGATACGTGGTAAGGATGATGCTCCTTGTGTCTTACTGCATGGTGGCATTTGGTGCTGGTGATCCGATTTTACTGTGCATCTATGACTGCTATTGTGCCCGCTTTTGCAGTCTCTCAGCGGGGATTTCCGCGCTGCCCGCGATGCGGAAGCTCGTCACTGTCATGGAAACCAAGCTGACAAACTGGGAAACCCTCGAAGAACTCCCGGTAATTACATTTCACTGTCAGTTGGTTGTGTATATCAACATCCACACTTCTGACTGAAATTGCCACTTGTGTGGATGAATGCGATGCAGGTGGAGGTTCCAGTGTCGAACGAGCTGCGCTTCCACACCGTGTTCTGCTGCCCAGTGTCGAAGGAAGAGAGCACGCCCGGCAACCCGCCCGTGTTACTAAAATGCGGCCATGCGATCTGCAAAGCCTGCGTGAAGAGAATATCCATCAACATGACGAGGTGCGAACAGTTGGCTTCTTCGATTTTTATACTTTGGTACTCGTGGGTTGCGCACTTGACTCACGCTTCGTTTTGTGAAACTACCGCAGGCGATTTAAGTGCCCAACGTGCCCCGCCGAGATGACTGAAAGCGAAACACGCGAGCTCTTCTTTTGAGCTGAACGCAGTTGACCGAAAATCATCGCATCACGATCCTTGCTTGCGTGTTGATTACCCTGCACCTTTCTGCTACTTTGTTTTTGGGATTACTCCATCTCCGTAAGCTCGGCTTGATCCTCAAATATACTCATGTCCGTCAAACTTTTGTCGGTGTCTTCTGTATCGTAGCCTTCGGACGACTTCTGGCTTTTCAAGTCGTATGTGCGAGCTCGGTACCTGCACCCGCCGAACGAACGGTGTGGAGATGGTTGGGATGTCACTTCGTCCAGATACGAGCACACGTTCTGGGACAACTTGTGCTGCGAATCTTGGACGTCCTCGAATGCGGAGGTCATCTGCAACATACCGTGATGCATCTCCCGCAGTCTCGCTCGTAGCTCTTGGATATCGTCCTGCTGCTCAGATACCAGACACGATAGCGAGCTGATCACCTTCACCAGCGTGACTTGGTCTTCTCTTGCTTGCTTCCTGACCTCCGCCTGGAATGACTTGCCACAGAAGGCGTATTCACCGTTGTGCATATCCTTCAATTGTACTCTGAGAGATCGGACTGCGCTGCGCCGCTTGGGGAGTGGCTTTTCTTGGTTATCACAGATCCCGAGCTTTATCGCTCCGCTCATGTGCGATCTAGACTGCTTGTGCTCGATCCAGTTACCTATGTCGAACGGGTTTCTCATCCTGAACTTCCTTCCTCGGCAGCTACCATCGTGAGTGCAGCATCATTAGAAATTTCAGCAAACATTAAAAAGCAACACGCAAGAGCGCAAACGATGTTTTCGTACCACATACACCGAATCCACCACCCACCACGCAGATCCACTTCGATAGCGGCCGAGTCTTTGATCACCAGCTTCCTGTAGTCGTAGATGTCGCTGTCCCAGCAGTCATTGGCGCCTCCATTGGGTTCACTCCCCTGCGCCATTCGTGGCGATGTAGGCGGTTCCTGTCGCTGTCTTGGGTGCTGCTCTGCTTGTTGAAGAATGACTATCAGCTCGCGCGGGTGTAGTGCAACCCCGCACTCGAGCAGATCAAGAGTGATTGTCACTTCAACTTGAAGTTCATAAAAACAGGCAAACATCGAGGTACAGCCTGACTTCGAGTCATCAATTCGAAGAACACTATCTTTTTAAATTAATATTTGTGGTGTGGCGCGGCTCTTCATCGTCACGAGCCAAATTCATTCCTGCTTTTTCGGCGACGACATGGCAGCGCGAGGGCGTGGCGACGGCGGTGATGTGAGCCTCGCGCAGGTGGAGGAAGAGCTGCGCGCTGCAGAGGCGTATCTGCATCAGTACGACACTCTCAGCGCACCTGCAGCCAGTGGTGGCGATGGTAGCAGCGGACGAGTAACAGTCGATGGCACGGCGTCACCATTCGCAACAGAAGAAGCTAGCAGTGCTCTGCAACAGCGATCGTCCGACGATGCAGTCATTCATATACATACGTTGATCGACCGTAAGGCGAATGTAGCACTGTGTCTGAATTGAGTGCCTTTTGCTAGATTATTAACATGTCTGTGCGAACTGTGTGCATTTGCGACGTGAGTGCAGATGACAACTTCTTTCGACGACGTCAGAAAGCTCGGCCACTCCTCTCGGTACGAGCACCTTCGTTAAGTGTCACGGCGAGGTTGAAGTACCAACACAAGCATATTCTAATGTATTGACTTTTGTATATTGTGCTTCATCACATGAACAGGAAGACAGACGGAAAGAAATCCTCGCCAAGTTATCGTCTGAGAGGCAGGCGGCGCTCAAAGCATGCAAAACTGGATCACCTGTGTACAGCGCAGACGCTGCTTCACCAGAGGCCAGTCCTGCATCGAATCGCAGCATCAAGACTCCCGAGGAGCGCAGTCAGGTCCTGCAAAAGCTCTTCCAGGCTCGCAAAGAGCGGTCGTTGAGTCAAACCGAGGAAGTTGCGGGCGCCCGAAGTCTGGATTTTGATGATCATCGTGATCAGCGCGCTGTATTGGCGGCATCACCGATGGAATCTCCTCGAAGCGATGACAGCGCCGACTCCGAAAGACACTCGCAAGCGTTCTCAGAGGATGGAGAGTTGTTTTACGCGTCCGACATCATCGGGAACGGTGTGACCGCAGAGATCCAGCCTCGCAGTCGAATGGATCTACTATACAGGCAGGACGAATTTGACGAAGATGAGGCGGATGACGCCGGGCTTGGAGATGATGATATTGGGAGTGTCCCTAAGAGCCACAAAAGGCAGCATGACTTTCGTGAAGAGGATGGAAAATCGGACAGTGGTGCCGAGTCTGCTGGAAAAGGCTCATCATCGTCATCTCTATTTGCTAAGGTGCTGGCTCGAGAAAGTGAAGGATACCTAAGCACGAATGAGAATCATGCCAAGACCACATCACCACGAGTTTTGCAAGATGACACAGCGCTTTTCGACCAATATGAAGCACAGCCAGTGTCGTCAACGCAATCTGTCAGACGAGCAACAGTTCCTCAGTCAGAGCACGAGTACGAACACTCGGGTGGCTCACCAGGAAAACCCTGGACTAGAAGCAAGGATCAAATCGCGCAGTTTCAAGACAACCCAACCTACTTTGCCGAATTTGTACCAGACAACGAGCCATTTCAGCACGGCACCCGACGTGTCACAACAGGAGCTGCGATTTCAAAGCGGATCGAGTTTCTTGCGCAGCCGCGGAACGATAAGCTCACGGAACTCGAGAAACAGCGACTCGTGCTGGAGATGGAGAGCTTCCAGGAGTGCACGTTTCGACCCGACATCACGAAATCTCAGCAAAGACTACGCACAAGACAGGATCAACCCACTGCAAGTACCAAGTCTAAGAAGATCAGCCCACCAGTTCGTCAATTTCCAGCTGGTTTTCCGTGGCTCATGCTGAGTCCTCGTCGAAAGTCGATTGGAGATGCAAGAGATCGAGCGCAATGGTGTGATTTGGAGAAACCGCAAAGGCAGAGCGTGATTCAGCGGCTACATCTCGATGGAACTGCAAAGTATGAGCAGCGTGAGCTCGCAAAAGCAGAGCTGGAGACACTGAAGCTGCGAGAGTGCACGTTCAAGCCCAAGATAAATATCACCTCGAGGAGCATGCTGAGCATTGGCGGGTATAAGCCGATTCATGAGCGAGTTTCAGACATCCAGCGAGCTAAGGTACGTCATGTTTGTGTTCTTTTCCCGAGCCTTTAGCATAGGAAGCTGACCTGATGTTGATACTGTGTGCAGGCGGAGTACCTTCAACGAATTCAGGAGAAGCTGGAGCATGAAGAAGAAGGTGCAGCGCCGTTCGTCCCCACAATCAACCCGATCAGTCGCGAAATCGCAGCGAAAGTCAACATGGAGAGAGCATTGGAAAGTCAACAGGACTGCTGTGGATCTGATACTGAAGATCAGGATGGCAGCTACCGAGCACTCAAGCCACCAAAGGTTGTTGAGCGACTTGTCAGTGACGCAGAGAAGCAGATGGAGAAGCGAATTGCTATCCAAGAGTACTACGATGCAGTGCAGCAGCAGTCCTTCGCTCCGAAGATCAACGAGAACTCTAGTATGATTGTGCAGCAGAAGCCCGAGTTCAAAATGGATTTTGTGTCCCGCCAACTGCATTTCCAGATGCAAGAGAGAGAAAAGCTAGAAGCCCTCGAAGATTTCTGCGAGCGAGCGCAAAACGATGGCGAGCGAATCACATTCAAGCCTGATATCGGCAACGCTGATGCGGTGCTTCGAGAGCTGAGACCAGATCGCTTCTCCGAGAACAAGAGCCAGAAGCTGTATCGCATGACCTACAATGACCCGAAGAAGACGGAGCTAAAGAAACAGCGGATGCGGGACGAGCAGTTTTCCAAGTATACCTTCAAGCCGGCAATCAATCCGATCTCCAAAGCGCTAGGTCGGCCTTCGACGATCGACGAGCTAGCTCAGCCTGCTAACAGTTTTGGTCTTGATCGAGTGGATCGGGAGCCACCATCACGTCAGCAACATACCTTGACAAAATCATCGCAGCCTTCAAGAGCAGCACTTCAGCAGTACTTTGCAGGCAAGCGCTTCCGCTCGCGGGTGGCACTGGAAATGGAACAAGCGGAAAAAGCCGAGTGCACTTTCCAGCCGACGCTCATCTCCAAGCCTCGAGTGAAGGGAAACAGCAGCAGCACTTCCAAACTCTACACAACACAACACAAGGGAAAGTCGATCTGGAGGTCCGACAACATCCTTCATCTGATCGAGACAGATCGCATGAAGAAAGCGGAAGAGCTGGAGGTCAAGCGAAACGAGTTGGAGCTGAAGGAACTACAGGAGTGCACATTCCAACCGAACATCCACAAGACTCCAGATCGAAGAGCGAGCAATGCAAATCGAGCGAACAAATCGCCTACTTCACCTTCCCGTCAGAACTCATCTCGACATGCGCCACCACACTCCACAGAACAGAAACCTGTGATTGTCCGTGGATTGGGGCGGTTCCTGGAAATGAAGGAGCAAGCGAAGCGCCTTCGCGCAGAGCAGAAGCAGCGTGAAGACAAAGCATTTCGCCCCAATGCGGCGTACGAGCCTCGGAGCTACACGATCCCCAAGCCGTTTAACCTCTCTGAATCGAGCAAGGACGCCATCCGCAGGCGGCTCAAGGTTCGAGAGGAGATGCGAGCGAAAGAGAAGCTCGAATGCACCTTTGCGCCGCAGAC
>JAADWP010000392.1:0-24188 GCA_023336215.1 Globisporangium iwayamae
GACCCACAATATCGACAGCCGCAACGGCAAGAATCCAAGAATAATAATAAGCAACAGCCGAAGGAGCTGTGTGATATCTTAGTCATAGCCGAGAAGGTATAGGTTGTGTTAAAGGTAATATACAGCCAACTTTCAACTGAGTTGTGAGACAGCGTAACAACGGTCAAATGTGGTGATTTCTGTCCCGAGTTGTACCCATTTGCTCCCTCATTTGACCTGGAAGTGGGGATAATGTATACGTCCGGTTGTAAAAAGATGATATATACGTACCGGCTTTAGAACTCTTCGCACAAGTTCATCAATTCCAGCTTTGTATACATCCACTGGATAAAATGGCGTCCCGAACATCTGAATCACAGCTGAATACAGTTCCACCTTTTGCTGTTCTGGCTCATTTCCGCCCGGACAGTCAGTCGCCAGCAAAACAGAAAAGCAACACAAACACACACAAGAGCGCGTAACGAGGCGACGCGACGCGACGTGTGGGGGCGTTCTATAGATACTCACGCCACTGCCTCTCGCCTTCTTCTCCGCCCCGTCCGTCTTCTCGCCTGCCTGCGCGTGAGAAGAGAGCGCGATTGACCCGACGCGACGCAGACCTGAGTCGTCTGCTTCGCCGTCGCCGCCCGCGCCGCCCCCTGTGCTACGATTGCCCCGATCTCGACCGCGGACGCGGACGTGTCCTTCGCGTACCGCGAGATGAGCGAGAACGCCAGCCCGTCCGTGTTGGGCTCGACCTCCTATGGCTCCAGCGCTACAGACGCCGAGATCGCGTGGCTGCGGCGCTGCCTGCCCGTGTTCGTGCAGCCCGAAGTGGACATCGCCAACCACAACCAGCTCGTCAAGGTCTTTTTCCACTTCGAGCGCCAGGAGGACTCGGGGCAGCTTTTCTGCAAGCTCTGTATCGTGTTCGCGGGCGAATCATCGTACAACCGCGTGAAGGAGGAGTCGGAGAACACGTGCGCGACGATTCTCTATCGTACCTTCAACCGGCGGACGTACAAGCGCACGGCCGACATCAACTACATGGAGTTCAGGTGCGTGCCATTTGGATCCCTTTGCTCTCTTTATGAAGCCTTGTTCACTCTTAGATTGTCTTACTACGCAATAGAAATGTGAACCTCGACCCGACGTCTGCGATGCCGTGGGGCAGCATTTTCTCACAGGACCACGGCGGCGAACAGCAGTGGGCGCAGGGGGCCAAGAAGAACGTGGGCGACTGGTTCTCGCTCATGCATCACTACCGCGCCGAGGTGGCGTTCGCCGACTGGAAAACGTGCGTGGACTCGCACCGGCCCTTCGTGTACCTCAACACGTGTAATCACATGATTGGCGAACGAGACAATAACCCGCACCTGAAGAAGCACGAGTGGGTCGAGTATCCATTCGAGGAGGGTAACGCTGAGGACGCCTTCCAGTACGTGGTGGCACACATTCCGACCAAGTTCAACCTGTACTCGTACCTGTGCTTCTGGAGCGCGCGCAACGGCGGCGGCTGCTGCGACCGCCATCACGCGGGCAAGGTTACGCGCAGCGGCGGCTCGATCTACGTGCAACACGCGGCCAACATCGTCACGGGCGCCAAGGACGTCTCAAATGCGTAGAGTATCAACCTGTGTGGGTAGAAAAGCGATGAACCGAAGCGAAAGGTAATGAAACACTGGATAATTAGAGATAAACAACCAACAAGCATCATGTCCTATGCAAGCAACAAGAGAGCTCAGTAGGCCTGCGCGAGCGCATTCGAGATGGGCACATTGGCGAGCGACGGCATCTCCTGTGCTTGTGGTTCCTCGACCACCGGCGGCTCTTCCTTGGCAGTCATGATGGCGACGCCCTCCGACATTTCATCAAGTGGCTGCAGCTCCACGTCTCCCTGATCAGCAGCGGGCTCTTTCGTCTCCAGAGCTGCGCTGGTGGCTGCTGCTTCCTCCTTCCCCTTCAGATGCTGCAGCATTTGCTCCACGAGGTCGTCGCTTTCGGAAGAATCCATCAATGCAGTACTGTCGCTGCTGGCGAAGACGGGCGTGTACTTGGCGGTGTGCTGCTCGCGCACCTCCATCCACTTCGTCCACATGTCCTCGACGCTCGTGGGCGACTGCTCAAGCAGCCAGCCCATCTGTCTGCGTGTGGCGTCGAGCACGGGCTGGAAGCCCATCTGCGTGGCGCCCGAGTGGATCCAATGCAGGTCCAGTAGCATGAACGCCATAGATTGGAGCTTCATGAACGCCAGCGGGTCGTTGAAGACATCCCAGAACGGCGTACGGCTCACGCGCTCGGCGATGCGCATCTTGAGCACCGTTGTAGGTACGTTCTCGTCGGCTGAGTGGAGCACGAGCTTGCTGCACACGTCCGGCGCCTCGTCGAGCATCAGCAGCTTCATCATCATGCGCATGACGTTGATGCTCGCGACGGGAAACGGGTATCGGTTGCCGCCGGCCACGGTGTTGCGCGCCATCATGGACCGCGCCTTGTCCGGGTACTCCTCCACGAAGAAGACGAGTCCCTCGAGCGACAGCACACCGCCGCCACGGAAGCCGCCGAGTGGGTTCTCCGTGTGGAATCCACTGAGCTTCCAGCGCTTGGACGCCAGCAGTGCCGCCACGTCCACGGTCTCTGAGCCTCCAATGATAACTGCGGCCTCCTCTTCTGCGGTGGCCTCTGGGTCGTGCAGGAGTCCGTCCCAGAGCCGCTTGAGCAGCAGCACGTGCACCGCGTTTGATGTGTCGATGGGCTCCTCCATCTTAAAGCGGATCGTCTCGAGGAAGTACACTTTCTCACGCAACCTCGCCCTGCGACTCACGAGTTCGCTGCGGAAGTCGCTCAAGATGTACATATGCTCGCGGAAAAGCAAACTCAGCATGTGCGCGCTCTCCTCGGCGTCGCGCTTCATGTGGCGCAGCGCGCGCGCTTCCGCCGTCACGCGGTCGATCTCGTTGCTGTACGGGAAGCTGCCAAGGCCGCCGCCGTCGTCGCTGTTGGGGATGAGGCGGAAGCGCACGGAGCTCGAATGCTGGTAGCCGACCGGATACTTGCGGAAGGTCGGGTCCTCGTACTCGTGGAAGCGGAAGCCGTGCTTCTTGCGCAGCAGGATGGGGCCGAGACAGTTGGCCACCGAGTACATCGTGAGGCCGTTGCGCTGCGCGTGGCAGGGCTCGAGCGCGACCATGAGTAGGTGGCAGAGCCGCTCAAGGATGGGTTTGCAGAACCACGGCAGGTCGTTCACGAGTACGCGCAGCAGCATCTTCTTCTCGTCCTCACTCATCGTGCCCTCGTCACTACGGCCGCCGCACGCCAGGAAGTTCTCGAGCCGCTCTTCCGTGAGCAGCGAGTCTGGCAGCTCCCAGAGGTACTGCAGCAGAATCGCCACGACTTCGTGCGTGTTGACCGCCATCTTCTTGTGGAAGCCACCGAGCTCCTCGATCGTGTCGCGCAGCTCCATTACGTGGTCTGCGTGCAGATGCACCTGGAAGAGCCCTGGTGTGTCGATGTGCTCATACAGGTAGCAGAAGCACGCCTCTACAACGTCCGGGATCGCCATCGCGGTCTCGAAGCGCGCCATGCCGCTCAGGAATGGGTTGCAGAGCACGTCAAGCAGCTCCGTGCCGAACACGTCGTACTCCGGGTAGCCGAGCTCCAGGAAGCGCAGCACGGCCGTGGCGGCGTCCTCCAACTTCTGGGACGTGGCCGCCTGCTTGAGGATCTCGGAGAGCGGGTTGCCACCCTTCATTGAGTCGAACGTGCTGCGTAGTTCGTGATGCGACACGAGCTTCTCGGCCAGCAGGTTCGTTTCGCTGTCCTCCTCGCAGAGCCTCACGCGACCGCCGACCATGTCCTCTGGGTCGATGAGCTTCGGCGCGCTCTTGCTGCTCTTCTGGGCCTTGGGGCGCGGCAGCGGCTTGGAGAACGGCAGCGTGTCGGGTGACCGGTCCAGACGCACGTCGTCGATGAGGAACGCGAACGAGAGTTCGTCGAGCCCCGAGAGCAGACTCAGGAACATTTTGACCTCGTCGCGCTGCCGGAAGAGCGCGAATTCGGTGTAATAGGACGAGAGCAGGTCCAGATTGCTTTCCGACAGGATGAGGCTCATGGACGACTGCAGCAGGTGCATGTTGAGCGCCTGGCGCACAAACGCGCGCGCTTTGCCCTCATCCGTCGACACATTGCCCAGGCTGTTAGCTGCGCGCACGGCGGCGAAGAAGCCGCGAATGTGTCGCGGCAGGTCCGGCTCCAGGCTCGAGGTCACGACCTCCGCGACCTTGCGGCCCGCGCTGTGCATGGCGTCGAGCGTCTGCTTCTGGCGGATCGCCTCCACGCGCGTGCACGTCCACTTGACGACGCCGAAGAACTTGACGGTTGAGCCCTCGTCATTTTCCACGGTGCGCAGGCCGTGGGCCATGCACCGGTCCAAGTGCGTGCAGAGCGCGTTGACGACCGCTAGCTCGTCGTTGAGCAGCAGCTGCTTGCGGTCGTCGGTGGACTCCATCATCGCGGTCTGGCGGCCGTTGGGCGACGCAGCGGCGTCCTCATTGATGCTACTGCTGTCCTGGTCACCACTGCTACTGCTGCTGCTACTGCCGCCCGCGCGCTTGGCCTGCAAGAAGAAGCGCAGCGCCTGCACGGCGCGCTCCAGGTCCTCGAGGATGACAGCACGTTGGCTCTTGGTGAGCAGCTGCAGCTTCGAATGCTTGCGCAGGCGCAGCATCCGCTCGTCGTCGGTCTCGGGTGCCGGCTCGCCCATGAGCAGCGAGCCCAGGCGCGTCAGCAACGACTCCATGCTGCTTGCTTCACGAGAGAGCGGAGAGATCGCGGAATGAGCTGACAGACTCACAAGAATGAGCCAAAGAGCGTCCGGATCCCAGGCCTTCAGAGCTCTTTCTTGGGCTGGTCGCTGCTGGAAAGATCGCGACCGACCCCTCGATCCCGACTGCTCAGAGCCAAATCTTTCTCGTTGGTTCACAGCGAGCAGGCGGGTGGGTGGGGCAAATGGCGAGTCGCATTGATTGACAGGCTGGTTCCATGGGCAGACAGACAGACAGGTAGACAGACAGGTAGACAGACAGACGTCATGGAGCGAGCGCTCGGCGGCCGAAGGTGTCGCTCGCGAAATGGCCGTACGCGACACCCACGAGTTACCCGACGTGAGCAATATTCGGCGCTTGAAGCACAGCTGATGGGCCAAGTGTTACTTACGCGGCTGTCACCCGCTGAAGAAGTTTGAGTGGCAACTCGGTTGGATTCTGACGGACGTTCAGTATGGCGAACCGGCTGCTGATTGCCCGAGTGGGACGGATCACCACACGCACACACACGAGCACACGCGCACACGGGCACGCTTTCTTTCCTGCCCATCAGGAAAATGAAATGGTCTCGACACAGTGTATTAGCTTCCGCAATCACTTGACCAAATGCAGAAAACGAACATATACGACTGAAAATGGACCTCAAAGACACTGTTCTTGGACAGTGCTTCGGAGGTCCGCCAAGCGTACAGAAGTCAACCTGGACTCAAGGCATCGCTCACTCAGTCGCCACAGCCGCCATCTCTCGATCATTGTCGAGTCTGCCTCCAAGTCGCCAGATACCCTCCTCCAGTGCTTGCCACCACCACGCAACCATGAAGCTCCTGTTCTCAACCTCGCTCGCCGCCGCCGCGCTCGTGCTGCTGACCGCGGACGCCGCCAAGTACAAAACGTGCACGGAGCAGGAGCGCCAGTCGGTCTTCGGCGGCCTCACGAACGAGCTCAAGAGCTGTGCTGCGGCCTCCACGTACGACCTCACGAGCAACACGTTGCCCACGAGCACGCAGCGCCAGGCGGTCTGTAAGTGCACGGACCTGATCAAGCGCCTGGGTGACCTCAGTCTTCCGCGTTGCAACCTCGTGCTCGACGGTTCCACGCTCTCGTTCAAGGACGCAGTCTCCAGTGTCTTCACCACCTGCGGCATCTCCGAGCTCAAGGAGGTCCCGGCGACGCTCGCGCCAGGTGACAACAGCACAGATACCATCGCCTCAGACGACACCGTCGCGGGCGAGGCGTCGCTTCCAAGCAGCGCGAGTAAGTCCCAGGGGTCGGCATCCTCCTCTGGCTCTGACCTGGCAATCGAGACGACGAAGCCGACGACAACTCCAAAGCCAACGACGGCTCCGAAGCCAACGGCCACTGCAAAAAACAACAGCAGCAACGCGACCGCCACGCCGACCCCAGCGCCTACCAGCGGTGGTGTCTCCGTCAGAGCCAGCGCCAGCCTCTCCGTTGTTGTGGCGCTCGCAGCGTACGTGTCGCTCTAGCCTTCGGTCAGCGTCACTCCATTGTTATTCTCCAAGACATCACGTAATATGAACCAAATAACCTGCTTTAAAAACCCACCGCCATTGTCATTGAGTATATCCTCACCCTTCTATTGATTCATTACCTCAGTCAAACTGCTGGCGCATGGACATCTCAGTCTCGGACTTCCAGGAGCGAAAGTCGCTGCCGATGCCCGCCTGGCCCTTGGTCCGTTGCGCTTTGACACGCTCCTTGGCGTCCAGCTTGTCCTTCTTGGCGCCCGGTGGTGCCTCCGCTTCCGGCGCTCGTGCCCGTTTCTTGGCATTCACGTCCGGCGGCTGGGTGTATTTCTCTCGTCGACTCTGTCTCTCAGCTGCCCTCTCAGCCGCTTCCAGCGCTTTTGCTCGCTCGTTTTCCTTGAAGACGTCGATCTCGACGATGGCGGCGGCGGCGGCCGACTGCGCGCTCTTTGGCGCGAGGAACGAGGCTGTGGAGGCG
Source organism: Globisporangium iwayamae (assembly GCA_023336215.1). Taxonomy (NCBI): domain Eukaryota; phylum Oomycota; class Peronosporomycetes; order Pythiales; family Pythiaceae; genus Globisporangium; species Globisporangium iwayamae. Next base: position 6,768 of record JAADWP010000392.1, read on the forward strand.
CTCACATCCGCCAAAACGCTGTCTGCGGACGGCAGCACCACTGGCAGAGAGGTGCCGACGCTCTGCTTGGACACAGGCGCAGTCTGTTGCTCATGATCGCTCTCTGCGTCGCTCGCACTGCTGCTGCTGCTGCTGTCTGTGTCGTACGCACCGCCTAGCAGGAACGACATTCTGTCTCGAATTTGCTTGTGGGAAACCACGAAAACGCCATTACAGCGGTAAGTTCGATTTGTCAAAGAGCTCGAACTTAGCAGCATGTAGCCATTCCAAACGCAATGAAGCCATCCGAGATGGGGTTTGGATTGCGTGTTCATAAACTAAAATTGTGTATCTAGCCTTCGCCTGCCTTTTGTACTTGGGGCCTCGAAGTGACTGTGTGTCAAGATGCCTAAAGACGGCGTCGGACGTGGAGCTGCGCTTGGTGTGAGAAGCAGGTAAGCTTACTTCTTACCTCCCTTCTTGCCGCCCTTCTTGTTGTCTTGAGCGGGGGCCTCCTTGGCTGCTGGTTGCTTCTGGGATGGAGCTTGGGCGGCAGGTGCCTTCTTCTCCGACTGGGCCTTCTGCTCCTGCTTGGTGTTCTGCTTCTTGGCCATGGTTGCTACTGCGGGTGCTGCTGCTGCTCTTGGTGTTGTGGAGAGTTGGAGAATGAGAGTCGAGGAGAATTGCCTGACAGGAGCTCCTTGAGTGGAACCGAAGCGGGTGCGCTCAAAGCTGCAGTCTCACTCCTGCCAATCGATTCGATCCAGTTGCTGCACCAAAGTTATTGATAGAGATCTACTGTCGTGTTCCCAATTTTTCGTCCCAAGACGAGGGCCCTGGGCGTTGGCATTAATGTTTGTTGGAAACATACATGGAGGGTTCTGGACTTGGCCATACTCTCAGCGCAAGCTGGTCATCGTGCGCAAGCTGGTCCTGGTTGCTACCCTCAGATCAGCAAGAATAGGAACGCACTCGTTTCGAAACTGAGCGCTCCTAAGACTGACTGGCAGCATCGCATATTCACATACAAAAAGAAGTCACAAAATCCCCATGATCTTTTCTGCGATAAGAGTTGAGATCGCTCGGATTCTCTCCTTCCCACGAATCCACCTAGATCGCTCTTCAACCAGAAACCACTTCAACCTGAGCAACTTCGCCATCGGAGTAGCGGCCGCCATCTCTAAACTCTCGCTTCCATATTCGCCATCGACTGAGCTCACTTCCAATACTCCACTCTCCTTTCACACCACCTGCAGTAGCAACCATGGCCAAGAAGCAGAACACCAAGCAGGAGCAGAAGGCCCAGTCGGAGAAGAAGGCACCTGCCGCCCAAGCTCCATCCCAGAAGCAGCCAGCAGCCAAGGAGGCCCCCGCTCAAGACAACAAGAAGGGCGGCAAGAAGGGAGGCAAGAAGTAGCCTGAAGGTTCGCGCAGCTGCAAACACTGGATCTCATCGGGCCAGCAGGATCTCATATCAAGGCAAACAGTGTCAGGCAACGACAGATAGACGCAGCGTAGGTAGCCTCACGCCACACTTCAGTTTATAAATTCAAACAACACACCCATATGCAGTGCTATTGTGGCCTCTCTGAGAGGTAGTGTTGGTGAGTTTGCTGGGCTGGAAAATCTACACAAAGGTGTCAACTTCGCCAAGGACATGCCGAAGCAGATGCCACAAAACGTCCTTCTCAACGCGACGGTTTAGGGCACCGCAAAGAACGTTCGAGCCGCGTTCCTCTCGGAAGTTCGCAGATTCGCACTTAACTAAAAAAAGTACTTTGTGCTTATCAAGGCAAATCTTAAGCCAAAATGTTCACCGCCAAAAGCTCACACAAAGCTATAGGCAAAGGACGATGAACGCTACAGCAGAGACGAGCGCGTGGCTCAAGACAGAGCTTACGAGCGCACTGGGTTTCGCAGAGGTGGACGATATCGTGGCGTACGTGCTCAGCTCTTTCCAGTCCAAGCAGGAGGTGGTGCCGTACCTGACGGAGCTGCTGGGCATCACGCCTGCACGCGCTGAGACCATCTGCACCAAGCTCTTCGCTCCGCCGCAGCCAACACCACAGCAGCAGAGCAATAAGACCAAGAACAAGGCGAATGCACAGAACAAGTATGCAGCAGGAGTTGTTGCTTCTAGTGGTGCCGGTACTGGTGGGCTCGTGCCGCCCGCTACTGTCCCCAACTCGCGCCTTAAGCAGGCGAAGGTGAAGAAGACGGGCGCGCCCAAGCTCATGCACGCGCAGGTGATCAACTGCTTGCAGTGCGGCAAGATCGAGCACAACGGCGGCCGCAAGTGCCTCTTCTGCGGCACGGAGCTGCGCTACGAAGAACTGGACGAGCACGAGATCGACCGCGCAGCGCAGCGCCACATGGAGACGCTTGTGCTCTACGACGAAACCAGCGCCGAGCGCACGACCGTGATCGACACGGAGGAGCAGTTCTACGAGGAGGTGGAGCTGCGCGACGCCGGCGCTGAGGGCCACCGGCGCCCCATCACGCTGGATCTGGATCTCGAGAGCCGCCAGTTCGTGGTGACGGGGCGAGACGGCGCCGGCGGCCGCATCAGCCGCAACCAGGAGCTAAGCAAGGACGCGCGCGACCTCTACGAAGGCATCCAGCGCCGCATAGAGAAGGAGAGCGGGCGCCAGCAACGCAAGAATGGTGAACGCACGCCAGCAGACCCTTCGCTGTCCGTAGTAGGAGAAGGAGACGCGGCCGTGGTGATAGAGGAAGAGTATGCGCTCGTGTTCGTCTAGTAGACTAGAGTAGCAACCTTCAGTTGAATGCACCCGCGGATTTATTGTGAGGCGTCCATGCGGAACATGTGATTTATCCATCTGGATCGTTCGTCTGGTCAGTTCAGCTTCCAGCGAACTTTTAGTAGATTTCCACAATTTGGCAGTTCGATGACAAACTGCTGCAGCTCGAGCTTCTCCAAGTGCATCGGCAGGCCTGCGAGCGGCCCGAGTGCCAGCAGCATGGGCTTGGCGAGCGCGATGTTGTTGATCTCGAGCACGCCATCGTGCAGCGACCAAAAGAGCAGAATGCGCTCGCCCACGTACACGCTGGCGAACTTGCGTAGCAGCAACGTGAGCAGCGCGTCGCTGAACGCCACGAAAGCGGCCGTTGCGCCCAGCGTCAGAAGCAGGATCGAGAGCACCATCACACGTAGGTGCAGGTGACGGTTCTCCTTGTTGCATCATGTCTAGAGAGAGAGAGTATGTGAATGAATGAAAGAATGGGATGGATGGACGCGCACGCGGGACGACAAGAAGAGACTAGAGAGAGCGCGAGAGAGCGCGAGAGAGCGAGTCATTTCTTCTGGGCAGTCGCTTGGGAAATGCGCAGAGTACAGAGGATCGCACCCAAGAGACCGGAACGAAATCATCCGCACGCACGTAATGAGCGGCGCATAGGGCCGGGCGGTCGGGCGTTGCGTTGTGACGGCTGCTCCCATCAACAGCGCAAAGAGCCCTACGGACCAGTGGGTGTGCGTGCGACGAACGCGACAGGTGTGAACAATCGGCAGACAGCAGCAAGAGCAGCGCTCGAACGCCTGCCTCGCCACTCGGCGATTCTCCTCCAAGTCCGCGGATCGGCCCCTCGTCCAGCGCCCACCTACCTTCCCAGCTGCTGCTGCCTGTACATCCGCGACATGTCGTCCCGTGAGTCCGTGTCGCCCGCCGCAGAAGAGGGGCTGAGCGCCCGCGCGACGAATGGCGTCCGTCGCGCGCAGCAAGGTGCCGACGCCGCGTGGGCGTTCTACGCGAGCGGCCTCGTTGACGACGATGACGCTGCTGGCAACGACGAGGACTCGGAGGACGAGCAGGAGACCGCGGACTTCATTCGCTTCCAGCGCGCGCGCGCCCACTCGCGGCTGCGTGCGTCCAGCCAGCGCGAGCGTCAGTTGCAGGGTGCAGCGTCGACCCGCAACCCCAGCGCCAGTGGGGCTCCGTAGGCGACGGACACCTCAGACAGCGATGGTGATGGACCATCAAGAGCTACTGATGGGTGTGCAAGAGACACACCACCTGTGAACTCAGACGTCGCTGTCAATTGGCTGAAGATGCGAGTTGAAGGAAGCGACCCATCTGTAAAATGGAATGACAATGTACTTACTACGTGTGAATAGAGCGAGATTACACCTCTATCGTGCTGCCTTCCAGTCTCATTCGTGTCGCCTTTGGCTCTGGATCAACTACGACCGTTGACTTCCTTCCAACAACAACAGCAACAACAGCAGCAGCAGCAAGTTCAATTTCATTCGCGACACTACGATTACTGCACGCGGTTCGACAGAACACTGCGAGTGGCCCACGGCTGACTGCGATCACCAGCCCTTTCGCACTCAGCATCTTCACGCAGGATAAGCGCTCAGAGGGGCTCGCCCGTGAGCAGGTCGCACTTGCGCGACGCCACGGCAATCTGGATGCTGCCGTGCACGGAGGAGTCGAGCGAATCGATGAAGATCTGCACGTTCTCGGGGCTCTGCGCCGGTTGTGCTGCCATGATGGCCGTGTTAACGCGGAAGGTCGTGGAGCCGCCGCACGGTGACCAGATGACCGACTGGAAGTTGATAGAGTTGCTCTCGAAGATGTCCATGCTGTCCCCCGGCTGGTACGTGCGCTTGATGCGGATACCCTGCTGGCCCGCGAAGAAGTACTCGTTCGATAGCGCGGCGCTGGCGTTCGGCACATTCGGCACGTACACGTAACCACGGTAATCGACCTTGAAGAGTCCGATGCTCTGACCAGGCAGTGCGTTGACGGGCAGCGCGATGGAACAGGCCGAGCGCACGCGCGGGGCGTTGTCTTTGGTCTTCGCCTCGAAGGAGGAAAAGAGCACCGAGATGCTTGTGTTGTACGTCGATGGCGCGGCGCTCACAGTATCCGGACGGCAGCCACTGCCACCAATGACCAGCGGTCCGATCGTGTAGACCAAAGGGGTCTCAGTGGCGTGACCCAGACCAATGGTCGTCACGACACAGAGCACCAGGAGCACAATGGATCGAGCAACAGACATGGTGCAGTGTAGCGGGTGGACTGGCACGTATGACGAGAATGAGAGACTGGTGTGATCGACTGGAAAAGAGTACGTCTTCTTCTGTGGAGAAGAAGGACGTGGGAGTGGATGAAGATCCGAGAATGAGTGGTCAGGCAGCACGGGCGTCCTGATGTCTGCTCTGAATGAAAATCGAGAGTTGGCTGCACGCCCGCACTCTTCGGCTGGGAGCTGCAGGTCTCGCGCACAGTACGTATGCTGATGCGCAAGAGCTCCATCTCGAGAGCCAGCGGGTGCTTGAGCTTGGACGGAAGCGCGCGAGAAGCCATGCGGAAGCGAAACTCCATTCCTGTAGGCAGCTCCGCAGCGAGATGGCTGCTAAAAATACGTATAGGCTAATGCTGGAGCAGCGTCGCGTGCGCCCGTCCTCGCAGGTGTCGTGTCCATTTTGCCGCGCGATTGGTCAACTTCTTCATGTTGTTCTGCACCTTCATCTTCCTCGCCGCGTGCATGAGGCTGCGGGTGCGCCCACCCTTTTGAGCTTTTGGCAGCCTCTGATAATTGTGAAGCCACTCCTTCACTTGAGTGACGCTCCAGCTTTCGAGTGACAGACAGAAGGGAGATGGGTATCTTCGTGTGGTCCACCTGTTCCAGACAGGCGCAATCATGCTGCAGCGAGTACCGTGAATGTTTCTTATACAAGCCCGCAAACCACAAATCAGTCAACCTTGTTCTCTGGCCGGAAGCGAGCAGCTGGGCGGGTAGCTAATGGCACCGCCCGCCAACAGGTCGCACGGTCACACAGTCACTCACTCACTCGGGCTTCTCTCGGCGGCAGGAAGAAGGAAGGGAACGACCGCCCACCATGAACGCCTCGGCCAAGCAGAAGTCCAAAGCGGCGCCACCGCATAGCGCCGGCTCGTACGGCGCCGTCGCCACGCACAACGGTGGCAGTGATGGCGGCAGCAAGCACGACACGCGCACGCCACCGCGCGTGCTCGCCGTTCGTCACCCGGCGCCGTCGTCTTCGCAGACCATCACACGCATTCCCGGCCAATCCGAGTACCTCTTCAAGTATCTCATCATCACGCAGATCTGCATGTACCTGGAGGCTGGCGCCGTGCCGTCGCTGCTACAGCAGTTCACACTCACGTTCCACCTGAGCCCTCAGGAGCAGGGGCTGCTGGGTGCAGTCGTGTACATCTCCATCTCGCTCGCGTCGCCCTGGTGCAGCACGCTCTTCCGCAAGTTTTGTCCGCGCAACCTGCTCGGCATCTCGCTCCTAATCAACAACCTCGCGGTCTTCACGTTCGCGTGCACACCGACGTCGCACTGGTACTCCAAATCACTGCTCATCTGTCTGCGCGCGTTCATCGGCTTTACGCAGGCATTCCACTGCGTCTATTCGCCGCTTTGGGTGCACGAGTACGCGCCGAAGGCCAAGCGCGGCAGCTGGATGAGCTATCTACAGGCGGCGACGCCCATCGGCATCACCTTGGGTTACTTCGCAGGCTCCGTCACGGTCTGGCTGGCGTCTGCGGACCCGTCAGCGGCGACTGGAGCGGACACGCTTGCCATGGGTGCCGCGAACGTGACGACGTCAGTGGGAAGCTTCGTCACGTCCGGGCTGTCAGGTGTGCTGAACGCGGCTGTGAGCAGCTCCATGAACAACGTGGGCGACCACCTCTTCGATGACATGGCCGGCGCGGCGGACACGAACTACTGCCAGGGTATGTATTGCTGGCGCTGGCCGTTCCTCTTTCAGTTCCTGGCCATCCTGCCATTCTCCATCCTGCTGTTCTTCGTGCCCGTGGAGCACATCCGCCTGCACACGGCTCGCCGCAAATCCATCATCATGGTGGATTCGATCATCAGCACGAACGACAGCGACGAGGACGACGACGAGGAGGAAGAGGAGGCACTCGTGTTCAAGGGCGAGCGCAGCCGTCTGAATCAACCGCGCAGCAACAGCATCAGCGCGCAGGACCAGTCGCCCGGGTGGGAGAACCTGCGCCAGCTTTTCCAGCAGAAGGTCTTCGTGTTCATCGTGCTGGGTCTCTCGGCGCTCTTCTTCGTGGTCGCAGGCGTGCAGTTCTGGACCACGCTTTACCTCGCGACCAACACAAACGACTCACTTTACACGATCCACCTAGCGTACCTGCTCGTGAGCGGCACAGGCCCGATCCTCGGCGTCTTCTTCGGCGGCTGGCTCATCGACCAGTTCGGCGGCTACGCGGGGCTCTACCAGCGCGCCGAGGCGCTGCGCGTGTGCATGGTGCTGGGTGGCCTGGGCTGCCTAGCATCGCTGCCGGTCTCGTTCTTCCACTCGACGCTCTACATCGCGGGCTTCCTCTGGCTCATGCTCTTCTGCGGCGGCAGTATCCTGCCAGCGTGCTCGGGTATCGTGATCTCTTCGGCACCGCGCCGCCTGCGCCCGCTCGCGTCCTCGGTGGCCTATGCGAGTTACAACCTGCTCGGGTATGCAGCTTCAAACTACATCCCCGGACTCATCATGAACTTCATCATCGACCCGCACGCGGACGCCAAGAGTGACGAGGTCGCGGGCACGTGCGACACGGCGTGCACGTACCGCATCGGCTTCCGCATCGTGCTGCTCTGGAGCGTCTGGGCGTTCTTCTGCCTCAGCTGCGCCTATGCGTTCTCCAAGAAGCAGGTGGCGGCCATGCAGCAGCGGCGCCAGGAGCTCAGCGCCAGTCAGCTCGCGCTGGAGAGCGCTGTCTGAGGTGGCTGAGTTGAGCTGCCTGCCTATCTGAGTACGCAGCTCCATTGCGTGTGTGTACAATGTATGTGTGACAGAAAACGTTAGAACAGCGCCGAAGCAAGGCGCGTAGAGAGAACCCAGGACTAAGTAACTAGCCAATCACCAGAGTTTGCTATTGAAGAAGTGGAGAGACATAGTCAGCTGAACGCGTCTCATAGTAATCTCCATTCTCTTGAACTGAAGGTCACGAAACTCAGGAGCTCTTGGCCATGAGTGCCTTGATGCGCGGGGGCTTGCGCAGCAGCGTGTTGAGCATACTGCCGACGAAGAACGCCACGACAGTGGACGTCATCGTGATGACGTTGTACGGCATGCTGAAGTCCGGTGTGGGCAGCGGCACCAGCAGCGGCTCCGTGAACAGCGTTCTCGTGAACGCGCGTTTGGCGTCGTGCAGTGATTGGCAGACCAGTTCGTGCTGACCATCAGTGAGCTCCGGCTGGAAGGTGGCGACACCCGAGGGCACGTCGAAGCCGCGGTTCGCGTCTGGAGGGTGCTCTGAGAGCCGCAGGAACGCCTTCTCCAGCTGAATCGAGAACACGAACGACAAGTTCGCGGGCAGGAGCAATTCCAAGTGCAGCTGGTTCGGACGGCCGCGCACTTCTGCTGGTAGAAACTGGAAATCTTGGATGAGCGACGCTGCGTCTTTGTCTTCATCCGATGCGGACGAAAAACCAAACGACGATGTCTTTGCCTGGAAGGTGTTGAAGTACATACGCAAGTACCAGGGGACGACATCATGATACGTCACGCGCATGGCGCACTGTGGGTGGTTGTTTGTGAGGCGCACTGCAATGCCGCCGTGCACTTGACCGTATCCTGTCACGAAGCGGTGGACGCTCACGAGATCTCGCTGCGGTGTCTCGTGACTTTGTAGCACAAACTCGGTCTTCGCGAGCCACGAATCCGCAATGTTCAGCTGTCTGTTCTTCAGGCTCGTTGAGTGAACAACTGGAGCTGCGAAGGTCTGCTTAGACACACTGGCAGCTGGCAGCTGAAGGATCTCATCTGGGGTGTGCTGGAGCTCAAACCCGTCTGCTGGAGTCTCAGTGTAGATGACGCTCGTCGTAGCAAGCGGACAGGCCTCCAGAGTCCCCTCATCCACCGGCTGATTGTTGAAGAACACGGACTTGAGACTCCAACGCTTGCGGTCGTCACTGTTGAGCGTCTGCACTGTCACTAGCTGCTGGTGCAGCTCCCATTCGCTCCCACTCGACGACCGTGACGCGAAAAGCGAGAGCGACAGGTACTCCCCCGAGAGATACTTGATCGGATCGATGAGCTTCCCCAGGCCCGCATGCGATCGACATGGGAGCATTTTGAGCCACGGCGTGAGATTCTCAGTGCAAATCTCTTCGCGCGCAAGGCCCGCATGGAGGAAGCGGAGGTTCTTTGTGCTCTTCTTGCCCACAAAGCTTCTGGTCTCCAGAGGAAATGCGCCGAGAGCCTTTGGGTCGCTGTCGTAACTCAAGAGCTCGGTCACGACGGTCAAGTCCATCTGGTTGAGCGACGCGGAGAAAATGCCGCCCAGCTCGGACGTGATGCCCCTCCAGCGCTCTTGCAGCGATACGCTCTCCGTGATGCTCTCGTCGTCGCTTGAGGCGCGCAGCCGCACCTGCAGACGTGTGCCGAAGGGCGCATGCGCCAGCGCATCTGAGCCCACACCCAGTGCGGGTCCGTAACGCGCGTCCGAGTGTTTGCCGAGCGCGAACGTCAGGTGCAGGGACTCGGCGTCGTACTTGGAAAGGATCTGTTGCAGCACCTTGGGGAAGACGCCGTCGTCTGCTGCCGACGCGATGGGGTCTGTCGTAGAGAAGCGAAAGTGCGCGAGTACCTTGCTGCCGTTCAGCAGCGGCCGCAACGTCAGCGTCTCGTTGAACTCGGCGCGACAGCCCAGCACGCCGAGCAGCAGCACGAGCCACGCCGCCTTCACGAGCAGCATGCTTGCCGTTGCTTTGGATCTCGAAATGGCGATCGCAGGTTTGAAGGTGTCCCGAATGCAGGAAGAAATCACATTCGGGATGGTTGTGAAGACTCGTTTCAGCGCGAAGAGGCGCATGGTGATGGGGAAGGTGACGAGGCGACATGGAGCGCTGGACAGCAAGCGCCTCTGGTGCTGCCGGCACGTGTTTTGCTGAGGGAAGGCGTTTACGTGCGTAGTACCACCGAGTACGGTGGCGAGGGAGCTCTGACACCCAATAATGCTCCAGACCGATCAGCTCTTCTTGCAACTGGAAAGACTCTTCATTTTGGAAATGGAATGTTGGAAGAAAAGTGTCATGTGCTGCGAGCTGCAGAGGTGTGATTTGACTGATTGGCCCACCACAAGGCTCAGCAGAGCGGGCGGGCTGTTGCTGTCCAAAGTGCCGCCTACTCACGGCTTTAAAGTCGCGGCCTTGCCTTCAAGTTACTTGCATGCTGGACGGAAGAGAAGCGTCTCGGACGACTGGCGAAGACGCCCACCGCTGACGCGCATCACGAGCCAACGCAACAGCAGGTGGAACATTTGGCTCAAGGCAAGTGGGCAGGTGCAGGACAGTACGAGGCGAGGGCGTTACGCCGTCGTGTAGAAGAAGCGGCTGTCAGCCCTAACTGACCCGAGAGAGAGAGAGAGTGAGAGAAGCTTCGGAAGACAGCAGGTGGTGGATCTTTCGCGTGTTCTTCCTGGAAGTGATGAAGAGCTCTTCATCCCCAAGTGTGGACTAATAGGCTAGGAAGGATCACGAAAGAAGAACGGCTGTGGGCTCTGGTGCTGCTGTTTATTGGGTTTTTCAATTTAAAAACTGGGATCCTAATCTACACGACAAACGGGCGGACTCACATGCGCACGCGCTGGACGGAGCGCGAGACGGCGACGCGCGGAATAAAAAGCGGAGAGGCTGTCGTCGCCTTTGCTTATGTGTAGCTCATGAGCTGGCACAGCAGCTCCTCGTCCTCCTTCTTCACGAAGCGGCCCTTGACGCGCAGCCGCGAGTTGGCAAAATTCTTCCGAACGTCATAGTCCACCTTCTTGGACCACACGCGGTGCTTGCGCTTTTCTAAGAAGCGCTCGATTCGCTTTCTCCGTGCATCCGGAGAGTAGCTGCCGATGTAGCGCGCGTCTGGAGGGGATGAGTCCTCGAGCTGGTTGTCCAGGCGGTCATTCTCGTTGCGCTCCGAGATGTCCATCCGCAGGAAACCCTCAAAGTTCTTGCGGCCAAGTCCGCCGTACTCGCTACCGTCGGACGAGCAGATCGACGCCAGACGCGCGCGCTGCTTGTACTCGCTCGACTCGCGGTACGAGTCGAACCACTCGCTGTCCTCCTCGATGCCTGTGGGACTCGAGTCAAGGCCCAGGAACGACGAGTCCTCCTTCACGCGCGAGAGACTGGACTTCTGCGGCGGCATGCTGTACTCCGACGACCGGTACGAGCTGCTCTGCTGGCGCTGGCGACTCGAGTGCATCGGGATCATGATCGGTCTGGACGACGAGTTCTTGAAGCTGCTGCTGTCGTCGTTGTCGTCCTGGTTGGATGCGTCAGCGTAGTCCCGCGCGGCGGCTACGAGTCCGTCGAACGGCGAGCGGTACGCGCCCCACGAGCGGGTCTCCTTGCTGTCGAAGAGGTCCTCCTGGTCCGTATCCATGTCCTCGTCGCTGTCGTCGTCGTCGGCGGCGTCCTTGCGCGGGATCATGGACGTGAGCGGGCGCTCGTGGATGTTGTGGCGCACCATGGCGGGCGAGCGGAAATGGTGGTTCTCGGCGTGCTGCATGAACGACGAATGCGTAGGCAACGAGCTGGCAAGCAGACCCAGCGCCAGTGGAGAGGCCGCGTGCCCGCTGTTGCCGGTGCTACTACTGCTGCTGCTGCTGCTGTACGAGTCAAAGGCGCGCTGTTTCTTGGCGGCGTGCCACGGCATCTCGGTGCCGTAGAGCGGGGACGCGAACTTGCGCTCGTCAGGCGCCGAGAGGCTCATGAGCGTCTCCGCAGCCTCTGCGTCAATCATCAGGAAGGGTGCTTTGTGGGTGGTGTTGGCTGCTACTGCTGCTAGTGCGGTGGTGGGTTGAGTTGAGATGTGCGCACGGACAGCCGGATCGCGAGAGAACGAGTGAGTGAGTGGCTGGCTGTGACGTGTCCTGTCCGAGAAGAGCTTCCGCGCTTTTTCGGTGCTGGGCGGTGGCTCGTGGAAAGAATGGGGATCTGGGCTGCGACGCGTCCGTTTCGGTTCTGGTCCTCGCAGCAAGTGGCAAGATGCTTGGCGGGCAAGGGGGCGGAAGGGGCTGAAGGGCGCCTTGCAACTTGCGGCTGCCTGTGCGCTTGTTTGTTTGCTGTTTGTTGTGTGCTGCGTGGGTCTTTTCACTCACTCGCTTGCGTGGCTGGCTTTGCTCGTTCTTTGCCCGCCCACTCCACAACCCCGCGCAAAAAAAGTGCCCTATCCCTGCGCAATCCATACAAACTGCGAGTCACACGGCCAGAGGCTTGAAGCTGCGCACGGCGCTCATTGGCTGGGAAGAGCAAGTGCGACTGCCGAGCGAGCGGTTTAGCCACAAGACAAGAGAGAGAAAGAGAGAGTGCCGCCTTGTTCATGCGTTCATGGGCGTGAGGTGATTTCGCGCATTGCATTGCGCCTATTGTCAGTTGGCTTGTTGGAGAAAAAGAGGAGAGACCGACAGTGCGTCGCGCAACAGGACGACGACGGCGTTCTGCCGATTGTGTGCTGGGTTTTGGCCATGGATGGGACTGGCGACTGCGGGAGCGGGAGGTCTCCTCACTGCCTTTTCAGACCAGAAGCCCGCTCGCCAGCCAGCCAGCCAGCCAGCCAGCCAGCCAGCCAGCCAGTCACGCTACGCCAGCCACTGTACCGTATATCAGTTGCCCGCCCACTCGCTCCCAGCCATCAGTTCGACGGAACAAGATCCAAATGCCACACACAATTAACACCGCATTTCCACACGCACGAGCACATTTTCACACAGACGCTCTCTTGACAAACTCATGAGAGAGAAGAGCTTTGCACCCAAAACAGAAAACTCACACGCGCAAAAATATCGAACTGACGCGCTTTCATGGCCGTGACCAGCTTGTCCCACACGAAAATCCCGGCGCGGCTATCTGTGTAAATACGACGAAGCTGGTCCCGTGTCAAACGAATTGCCATTTCGGGAGTGTACTATCGATTGATTTGCCAAAATGAGTACCAAATACGCATCAGCGATTCGACCAAAAGACTTCAATAAATCAGATTTTCCACCAATAGAAAGCACAGTTGGCGCCGCTCGGGACCCATTCGCGTTGGTGGTGGAGGCGAACGAAAATGGCTCAGTGGTGAGTGCAGCCAACAGTTCCGCCGCGACAGATCACAGGCGCGCATCGCCCGCCGCCGCAATGTGCTCCAGGCCGCGCAGACGAACATGACCGCTGTCCACAGCGGTCATTTCCTAATTTCTGTCCTCTGCCCAACGACCACTGCTCACAATGTGCTGCGTCACGAAGCGAGTCACGAGCGCATCTCCGTTCGTTCTGATTGACACACGTGACACTATGAACGACACCATACCAGCGATCCATTGCACACGCGGCGCCAGTGAGGCGAGACTCGCCGCCTTCAATGCCAACTTGGCCACCGCCGTCCCAGTGACAGATCCGTTGGATACGCTGCAGCGACTGTTGCTGCGAGAGCGACGTGGCGTCAAGCGCAACAGCTCGTACCTGCAGAGCGTGCAGCGCGACGGCATGGCTGCGAGCTGGCGGTACAAGATGAGCCACTGGATGTTCGAGGTACGCTTAGTACTATCTGCGATTGCTATTGGGTCCATTCAGTGTATGAGCCATCACTAATGACTGGTTATCTACTGCTCCTACTTTACAGACCGGATCCGCCTTCGACATGGCCAAGGACACCGTCGGTTGCGCGATCAACTACATGGACCAGTACTTGTCGATGCACTCGGTGACCAAGCACAAGCTCCAGCTGCTGTCACTCGTGTCGCTGTCCGCGGCATCCAAGATGCACGAGACGCAGCCCATTTCGATGGTCAGTTGGTCGCGAAGTACCACATTTTGGATGCCTCAAGAAACCCTCCTGCTCACGTAAAGTGCTCGTGATCTGCGCCGATTGATACAGGACGAGATGAAAGTGCTGAGCGAGAACAAGTTTTCCAGGAAGGAGCTCTGGCAGATGGAAGCGCAGCTCATGGCGGCGCTGAACTGGAAGCTCGACTCGCTCACGCCGTTCACATTCGCTCGAGATCTCGTCGCGGCACTCGCGATCCAGGACGAGGCTATTGTGATGAACGCCTGCATGCCATTCCTCCAAGACGTGACAGAAGGTGTGTTCGCTGCTTGGACCTCGTTGAAGTGAATGGCTGGAAGAGGTCCGTTGGTGCTAATGGCTCTGTCTGCATTTGTATCTCTAGACTACACCTCTCTGCGCTTCAGCGCGTCTTCGACCGCTATCGCCACCGTGTTCCTGTTCACGAGAAGCCACTCGAACAGCGTGACCTCGGCTTTTGCTCGTGTGATGACGTCGCTAGACGTCACTTCTTCGGAGCTGGTCAAGTGTTTTCACTTCCTGGCGGATCTCTACCACTCGAAGAACCGCGCGGGTCCAAGTTCCGTTGTCGAAGTGACGGAGATCGACGGTTTCAGTGTCGTGAGCAGCCCGTGCGCCGTGGACGCCGACCTCTGCGACGACCTGTGCAGCCCCGCGTGGGCCGTCGACTTCTGTGCACTCTTGGAGAAGTCGCACAAGCGCGACGCACTGGCGTCAGACGACTGCCATCGGGGCAGCAAGAGGATGCGAGCCAACTAAACAGAATGGAACTTCCAGCAGTCAATAGAATAGACATACCCTAAATATTTATCCAAGTACCTATATTCGCAAGTACTTGCTTGTAACGCGTGTTCGGGACCAATAGCAGAGACCGAGAGTTTGAACTCGGAATGAGCTGCGCAGCGAATTCGATGGCGCTCACGGCATTTGTTGCGTCGTGGGCGACAACGAATGGTTTGAGCAGGCAACACATGTGGACTCTCGTTAAATAGCATTTTCATTTCCCTTAAATAACAATCGCACAGCAACAGAAGCTAATCACCAGTGGCTCTTGATGCCATGTTGCTGACTGCAGGTCGCGCGTCCGGCCGCTCCTGTGATGCGGACGGCCGAAGCAACGCGAGATGCGCTACCTACAGACCCTCAGTACTCTGGGTCTACTGACAACTAGCACAAGCTGTGGCGTGCCTTCTTCTTCCTCGGGCCTTCGTCGGACGACGGGGACGCAGGTCGCAGCTTCTCGTCCGAGAGTAGGCTCTCTACAAACGCCGCCTCGTCAACGTCATGCGCGACCGCGAGCACCGCGTCCTCCACGGACGTCGGACTGATGGAGCGCGACGGGTCGATCTTGGGCTCCTCGACGCTGATGAAGCGCAGCTGCTGGTGCTTGGAGTGGTGCAGACCCCGCAGCCACCTGAACGAGTCCACGAACTCGCTGGCGTCCAGGTTTAGCGCGTGGAGCGCGTCCTTGATGGTGTTGCTCGGACGCAGACGACGCGCGTTCCACACAACATGCACGGCTGAGATGCCGATGCGAGAGTTCTTGAACCGGAGAGACCCGTAGTCTGAGAGTTATAACACGTAGAAAAGTGTGAGAATGGAAACAGTGAATAAGGAGAGTGAGAGCAAGCATCAGACAAAGTGCCTACCTTCCGTGACGTCCATGAGGAAGTGGAGCGTCTGGTCCTCCAGCTCCTGCCTATCCGGCACGTCCAGCGTCTGGATGAAGTCCCGCGCGAACGTGAAGGTTGTAGGTGGCGCGAGATGCCAGCCGAGCACTTTGACGAGCTGCGACTCCACTCTGCGGATGTCGTCGCGTGAGAACTTGCGCTGCGAGAGCAGGTCCATCTCGTCCTGTAACAAGAAACCCACAACAGCCGAGATGAGAAAGGCGAAGACTAAATTTAGCCCCTTGTGCTGACTAGGACCAAGAAGCCAGTGAGATCGGCGTACCATGGAGATCGGCTGGGACTCGTGCATCTTGGACGCGACGTACATGCAAACCATGGAGAGCAGCTGCAGCATGATCTTGTCCACCGAGGAGACCGATAGGAACTGGTCCATGAAGTGAATGGCACAACCCACGGTATCTTTGGCGAGCTCAAACGCCTTGCCGGTCTATTAGGGAGGGAGGATAAAGAAAGATATAGGGGCGGCAAATGAGTACGAAAGATAATGAAAGAAAGCATACACATAGGCACGTGAGACGCACCTCGAACATCCAGTGGCAGATCTTGCGGCGCCAGGTGGCCTCCATGCCGTGGCGCTGGACGTCGGCGAGGTACTGGGCGTTGCGCTGGACGCGACCCTCGCGCGCCTCCTGCCGCAGCATCATGCTAAACACCTCGGCCGCGTCGATCGTTGGAGGCGGCAGCAGTAGCGCGCTGGCTTCATTCTGGAGCAGCGCCACGCTTTCTTCGGTGCAGAGGAGGTCGTCCATGATCATGATGTTGGGGTTTGAGTGCAGATGGATGCGGAGAGAAGCGGGCAAAAAAGACTTGCGCGTCGTCACGAGGGACTGTAGTGAATCATTCCATTGACACGTGCAGAAAGGAGTGAGTGAGCGCTTACATCGACACAGGTCCACACATACATACATCGAGAGTCACATGCACATGCACACATGCATACATATAGAGACATACACACGCAGACAGGCAGCGAGTACTCACAGCGGTGGGAGACGAGAAGTGAGGGAAGGAAGCGCATGGCCGCCGGCTGCCCGCCGCCCGTCGAATGCTCCGCGCGGCGGCGGGTAGAGCCCATGGACCCATGCGGAGACCGGGTCGCGGGCTGATTTCGTGTCAAAAGCGCCCAATCCGAAGCATCGACGCAACTTTTTCTGTCATATCATTGGTTGAAAATGTGAAGCCCCTTCCCTCCCTTGCTTCCTTTTCTTGTGTGGGTTGGGGTGAGGGGGCGAGCGATTAGTTCACCCGCTCTGAGCCAAACCCGAGTCTTGTTCCACATCTGCAGCGATGTGGGGAAAAAAAACTTTAGACCGACCGAAGGCTTCTGTTTCACGCGCTCAACTGCTCTTCATAGCAAGACCCCACCATACACATATAGATAGCGCCGTGTGGAGACCTTGTCAGAGACCGCGCATTATCGAACGCGTGAACGGATCGACAGTCATTTTGATCGGTCCAGCGCTGCTGAAGAGGAGGAGAAAGGCAGCAAAGGAGATGGGTGCGATCGATCGATTGATCGGACCGTCCATCCGTTTTGGGTCGGCCCACACGCTTACATTAGGAAACACCGGTCGAATCCCAAATGGCTACCAAAATGAGTTGCTAAAGCTTTGGTTGTTACAGTAAGCTGCAGTAAATCGACCAAGACTCTACCGTTTGCTACGCAACACTACGGAGACAACAGTAGAGAACGATAGAGAAAGTAGATGTTTCACGACGACAACAGTAAAATTGCCATCGCCGCTCGCGATAGAAATCGCGGCCCGCTGTAACCCGGGCTACACATCCACACCTTGTCTAGGCATAGATCTGCAGACTTCCCGCACTCACGAACCGCAGGATGTTGAACGCTGCATTCTCGCCTCGACCGGCCGTATACTCGCAGTGCGGACACTTGAACATATCGTTGCTTCCGAGCTTGAGATGAAGTCGACTGCA
>JAADWP010000393.1:0-24129 GCA_023336215.1 Globisporangium iwayamae
ACACACACACACACATCGCGCAAGTACCTGTCTCTCTTCTGAGGAGAATCGTCCGTCTCAGTCCGCTCGCCCGACGCGTGCCGCATATCTTCCAGTGTTTCATGAATGCTGATGAGTCTGCTCTCAATGAAGGGCGTGAGCTGGCACTGATTCGTCTGCTTGAACGCTTCGAGAATCTGGAACAGGCAATACAAAGAGAGCAAATATGAGCATAATGTCGATCGTCAACAGCCTGTCTGTCTCATATCTCACCTCATCTTTCAGCTTTGGCGCCTGACCCAGTGTCTTGCGATGCACGAAAAGCTCTGCATCGGCTGCCACCAGCTGCTCGCGCAATTCGTTTTTCTCGTCTTCGCAGCGCCGCAGCTGCTTCTCGAGCGACTCGATCTTGAGCGTCGCGGCGTCCAGTTTCCTCTCCACTTTCTCCAGATGGAAGACCGTGTCTTGCTGGTGGAGTGACTGGACTTGCGCGACCATCGACATGATGTTCGCTTGTCCCTACAACATGAGATGAAAATGGCGATAAGTAAGTACAACTGCTACCAACATTGTGATAAGTAAGTATGGTCTATTTCGACCCACCTCTTCCATGCGCTCCGAGTGCTGCAGCAGCTGGATGATCGCTGTCTGCGTCGACACCTGCGACGAGAAGAGCTCACCGCTGCTTCCGCTCTCATGGGTGTCTGCTAGCCCCCGCTTACGCTTCTTCACGTCGCGATTCTGCGAGCTCTGACTCAAGTCGGTGAGCTTCGAGTGACTGCGCGCATCTGCAGTGATTACTCCATGTGCTGAGGATTTCAGTGGTCGTTTCGACGATAACGCGGTAGCAGTAGCAGATGCAGCGGGAGTGTACACTGCGGCATTGGCTTTCGAGGTCTGGTTCGTGATGTCAGTTAAGACAGTCGGCCCCTCGTTGCGAGAGAACTGTCGGTTCTGTTGAAATTGTTGAGATTGAGACTGAAACTGCGAGGAGGACTGCGAATAGCCGCACTGCGCTGGCGCAGACACGGAGCGCGGCTTCTCTTCTTTTACGTACAAGCTAATCGACGAGCTCACTCCAGGTTCTAAAGAAATGGTCGCATAAGGAGAGAATAGTTAGGATATCATGCACCATTGCGATATAACCTGGTGGGTAGCACGACAAAAATGGTACTCACGTGTTGGCTTGCGCTTTGTCGCTTGCTGTGCTGCTGTGTCGTCCACATGTGGGCTGGGTCGTAAGACCTTGGACGGGATCGTGAGCAGCTGCAGGTCGTTGAGCCACTTGAGCGAGCCAGCGTAGCCACCGAAGATCAGAATCCGCTCTTCCGTGAGCTTCTTCCTGTTGCGTGCTGTGCGCGATGACGATGAAGAGACCTCGTAGTGCACGGCTGAGTGTGCAGTTCGCCCCACTGGTGTTGTCGTGTTTGTGGTGCTCGTCTTCGTCAGGGCCGTCGCCTGCTTAATGCTGCTGTTGCTGGAGTGCTGTTGACTATGCGATTTGCCGGTATCGATGTTGCTGTCGGAGCTCAGCATCTTCCACGTACTCGTGCTGATGTCGAAGAGCGAGACGTCGTTCTGGCGGTTCGCGTGCTCACGGCCGCCAAACATGATGAGGTGATGCGGCGGCACGAAGGTCAGCGAGTGGTTCATGCGCGCCGTGGGCTTCTCGCCCAGCGCCACCACCTTGTCCCAGCGGTGATCCACTACGTCGTACACGTAGATGCCGCCAAATTGCTGCCGCCCGTCGTAGCCGCCGTACATGAAGATCTTGTCGCTAGTCGCCGACATGCCCGCGTACGCGCGAGGAGCGGGGAAGCTACCCCTTGACTGTGGATTTTTCCACTGGTTCAGCCGCACATCAAAGTAGAAGATGTCGTTGTAGAACACGGTCGTCGCGGCATTCTTGCCGCCAAAGCAGTACAGATGGTCGCCAATCAGCTACAGCAAGCCATGCGCACATAACAAGGTTAGCAACGTACACAAGTCAGTTAGTAGCCCAACTGGCAGTCAAGAATTCGTACCACGCTACTGTGTGCATGGCGCGCGCGCGGCTTCCAGGCGCCGCCGAACCTGCGCGGCACCCACTGCGCCTCGAGCATTGGCTGGCGGATGTGCACCTCGTCGATACGGAACTCATCCACCTCAAAGTGCTTGGCCTCGTCCTGCGCGGCCACGAGGATGTTGCCGAGCACGAGCACGCGCATGCCCCGCTGGGCTTCCTCGTCGCGCGACGCCGGGATGTAGTGCATCGAGTGGTAGTCGCGCCCGCCGCCCACGTACGGTAGCTCCGAGGTGTCGCTAGCCACGCTGCTACCTACGCTATCGTCCAGGTCAACGCTGCTCGTGTGGTGCTCGCTGCTTGAGATGCGGTCACTGGTGGCAGCGGATGACGCGAAAAACGACGACGTGGACGCGAAATGCGCCGGCGCGTACGTCACCACGAGTTGCTTCCACTGCAGCGACAGCGACGCCTCAGGGTTGTTCTTAGCATCTTCTGGCTGCGATGACTCGGACGGCGTGCGCTGGGACTGCATAAGCGCGAGCTCTTCTTCGTCGCACGAGGCCGCGGAGGACTGCGAGAGACCCGCGATCTCGCCCACGGCACTCATCTCGAGCGAAATCTCGCTCGCGTCATCATTCGAGTACTGCGTCGCGCTCATGGCCGCGTAGTGGCTCGGCTCGAGCACGAAAAAGTCGTTGAGGAAGACCTGGCCGTCCGAACCGCCGAACAGCAATACGCTCTCGGTCGGCCGCAGCAGCGTCACCGCATGACCCGAGCGCACTTCTGGCAGCAGTGGCGATGGCTGTTGCTGTTGCTGCTGGGGCGCTGCGCTGGCTGGTGCGCGCGCGTTCCGCCTGCCTGCTGCCACCGCGCGCGTGGTGACGCCACCGCCGTCCTGTCTGCTGCTGGTGGCGTCAGGGAGAAGCTGCTTCCACGTGGACAAAGCAGGAGAAGCAGCACGCGCACGTGATGAAGATGCTGTAGAGCTCTGCGACTGCGTGTGCACGCCCGCGCGCCGTGGCTCCATCGTCATGCGAGAGGAAGAGGAGCGCAGCTCGCAAGATCGACCGCCACACACCACCAGCACTTGCCTGCTTTACTTTCTTTTGCGGCAGTGATATTTTATTCGGACGTCCATTTTTGCGCTTTTGGATTTTCATATTGGCAGTGCGCTGTTTTTGTAATTTACAAAAGAGGAGCGCTAGCTCCTGAGCTGGTGAGTTAACTGCATCCGAGTGAACCATGGGGGTGGTTCACAAGTTGACGGCCTGGGTGACGGACAATACTGTACCAGCCATCGACCACCCACACAACGCAGCAAGCAGAGATGACAAGCTCCAAGCAAAGCTATCTGATCCAAACAAGTGAAAGCGGAACGGAGAAGACGACGACGACGACATGCGCATCCGTCCATCGACTCATTCATTTAGCCACAAAATGCAACGCAATACTTAAATCTCAAAGCGGTCCGCGTCCGACAGCAGGTCGAGCGTCACATCGCCGTTGTAAAAGTCCTGCACCGACACGGTCGTCACGTTCGCACTCGCGCCACCGTCGGTCTCAGGGTTGAAGAACTCGTTCAGGAGCGCCTCGTTGATCTCGCCGGTCACCTGGCTGCTACTGCCACCGGCGCCCATGTAGCCCCTCGTGCCGTTGAGCTGCTCGGTGAACGAGGTCTGCGTCATGTCCCCCGGGTTTAGCATCGCCTCCGCGATGAGCTGCGCGTCCTCGAAGCTGTCCAACTTGGAGATAAACTCCCTATGGCCGTTGGTAGCGGCATTATCGCCAGTTTCCTCCACTTGGTTGTCACCATCCGCTTCGCCACCCATACCTTCGATGAGCGACATGCCGCTGAGTTGTCTGTTGAGGCCTTCGCCGTCAAAGTATGGGTCCACCTCTGTGAGCGATCGAAGGCTGGCGCTCCGCACGCTGCCGAGACTCATCATGGTCGTAAGCTTGCCGCGAGACGACTGCGACCTGGCCTCGCCCGTGGCCTCGATCGGAGCCCACGAGATGCTCGAGCCGCGACCCAAGCTGCGCGACGACACTCCGCTGATGCCAGCCATGCCAGGGAACTGCTTCGCCACCTCTTCGGAGATCTCCGCCATCGACAGTAGGTTGCGAAAGCTGCCGTCCAGTCTCATGGAGCCGCTCGACTGGCCGCGCAGGAACGCCTTGAAGATCTTGATATCCTCCGAGCTCATCTCCTCGTCCGAATCGTCACCACCAACAATCGGCTCTGGGAGCACTTCTCCGTTCGTCGCCGCATCTTGCACGGCGGACGCAATAGGATCGTAGTACTGGTTGTTGTTGTTGTTGTTGGACTCGGTCGAGCTTGGCGGCGTCGGCATTGCCGGGATTGGCGTCACGCTCTTGGAATCGTCGCTGAAGTACGATGTGCTGGAGCTCGAGCTGTACCCGAGCTCTTGGTTGTCGATCTGGTCCGTCGGCAGCAAGCGCGGACGCCCGAGCTTCGTGTGCGTCTTCTGATTCGGATTCAGCGTCTTCCAGCGAAGCTTCACCGAGTCTTCCGTGCGGCCCTAAACACGATGCAAGACGAGTGAGTATTCGTCTGCTGACAGCCTTACAATAAAGGGTCTCATACCGGCAAGAGCTCCGCAATCTGCGTCCAGCGGTTTCCAAGCTTCTCGTAGGCTCGCTGGATGATGTTGTCCTCTTCATCCGTGAACGGGCTGGGAAAGAAACGCATACCCCAGTGATAGCAAGGCAAAGTGAGTCACCAGGTCTTGATCTCAGCCTCTGCAAAAAGAATAGCATCGCTCATTCGTACGCCTTGTTGATATTTGGGTCCAGTCGGTTTCTCCATCGTTCACGGCACTGCTTGGCACTGAAGCGAATAGAAGCACAATGCACACAAACACAGTGAGCTACTCGTTCACATACGCTAGTATCAACCCAAAAAATCCACAAGCATACGTACGTTCGTCCCGGGATCTGCGCCGCGACCTCGCGCCACGAGTCGTAGCCCTTGAGCATCGTGTCCATCAGGAGGTTGTCCTCGTCCACAGACCACGGGCCTTTCACGAGTCCCGGCTTGAGCACTTTGTTCCAACGCTGGAGGCACTGCGCGTTGTCTCGCCCCGGCACGCGCTCAGCGACCGCCTGCACAAAACAAAGCGACAACCAAACAACCAAAGCACATAGTGATGAGTATGATGTCGTACCACCTATACCACCGACCGAGACGACTTCTTACCATCCAGTTTCGGTGACCGAGCTCGCTCACAGCCTGGCGTAGCGCTTCGTCCTGCTCCGGGGTCCATCGCTTGCTAAATGCGCTCGCCTTCTCGGCGTCGGCGCGCACGCGCTGCGCGTCGCGCGGCCTCTCGTACGCCGGCACGCCGTCGCTCTGGAAGTCCGAACCGCCCTCTCGTCCGCGCTTACTATTAGCAATAAGCAAACAAACGACGACCATCATGTCATTAGTCGTGCGAAGCCTAATCATCAAGCGAAGGATGAGCCGCCCACGGCCTTACGTGTTGCTGCCACTTACATTGAGATGTCCACGACTACGTCCATCGATTCGTCAACAGATAGCGAGCACAGCGTTAGTTGAAATCGCACCCACGCACATAACGACACATTGCCTCCTGCATACTACACCCACCCACCCACCCATCCATACCTACACACACACACACACACAACACGTACCCATGGCGTCCGTCGTTCCTCCCTGCGTCTCGTGACTTGCTCGCTCTCTCTCTCGCTCTTGACGGGACGAAGCGTGAGTGAGGACTACAAGTCCAGCGCTTCTCTCTCTCACACACCCACAATCACTCACCTTTTTCCCCCCTTCCCCCATACGCTGCGGAAAATCGTTTTTCATCCAATCAGAATGCTACTATCTGGATCTTAGCAGCCAATCATAATGAGAGAACCTGTTATCTGCCAATTAGATCACACGGGCAAATTAAAATCGATGGCTACACTTTCTCTTGTGGCCGCGTCAATCACTTTGGCGTACAACCCACTCGACACGCCAGTCAAATCGAAGAGCCAGAACAGCGACTGACTGGTTTCTGGTTCCTAAAGTGATTGGCGCGATGGACACATGCTCAAGCAAAGCTCAGCTGGGTGCGGCGCGTTATACCGCAGGTAGGCAGGCAGGGGAGAGCTGCTTCCTATCGACGATCGCTTGAAGACGTACAACAAGCTGGTGGTGGCAGAGCGAAGAAGGTCGGTGCCAGCTGGCACTCTGAGTGTCTGTCCGTCTGCCTGCGAGCCCAGCTGGTATCACGACGGCAATGCTCTGTCGCTTTGGCGTGTTCAGCCCACCATGTACTGTAGGGTGCCCCGCTGGATGAAGAGCTACAAGCGCTGGCGATGGCGCATAGTGTTACTAGCGGGGAGCACCGTGCAGCTTTTTGATCTCGTGTATCTCTTCGATCTCATGTAGCTTTTCGTTTGTCTGTGTGACGACTCGTATCGTCATGAAGCTGGGGGAGCTACCTGGTGTAAACGTGAACAAATATTGATTTGTTGATCTTTATATCTTTTTTTCTCTCTCTCTTGTACTCACTATCTGCTTCTTACACTTATATAACCAATTTAGAAAAAAAGGAGGACTCACCTGTCTAGACGTCGGTGCCTGCGAGTGCGTGCTTCTTCTCTCTCTCTGTCCGCTTACTCGCCTTCGCGACGGAAACGTTGAAAAAGCCGCGTGTGTTTGCATCCTTTGCTATCGAAACTTCTTCTTCGTTGGCGCTTCCGTTGGTTGGTTAGTATTGTACGCCCTTGCGGATCGGCCGCATCACGCTCGGGTCGAAGAGGTCGTCGATCTCGCTCGTCGCGTCGGCCACTGCAGGCGAGAGGCCAATCGTGCTGCCGCTGCTGCGCGCAATGTCGTTATCTGAGTCGTCGTCTTGGTAATCCAGTGAGTGGAGTAAGTTCTTCGCGCTGTTACTCGAGAAGCTCGTGAACAGACCCGAGTCCATTGGCAGGTTAAGCACGTTGTTCTCGCTCTGGTGCACACCGCCACCAACGCCATCACCGCCGCCGCCGCTGCCTCCGCCAGATGCGCGCAGCTGGTCGATCAGTCCCTGGAACATGTTCTTCTCTTCATTGCCCATCGTCTGCACTGCTCGCGAAAACGAGTCCATCTGGCCGTTCGAGAGGTTGAACGACGGTTTCGAGGACGACCGCGACGATCTGCCTGACATGCGGAACGACGACGACGCGCCAGGCGGGCGGTTCGCGAGCGACACCTGGCGAAGCATCTCGTCCAGCTCGCCACTTGCGAGCAAGTCTTCGGGCGACAAGTCGGAGATCGATGTCATGAGTCCCCGCGAGCCTTCGAAGCTCATCAGGCTGTTCGAGAAGCTGCGCAGGAGCTCCTTGAGGATCGCCGCGTCCTTCGAGTCCACTTCCTCCTTCGACTCCTGCGGTTCCACGATCGGCTCGGGCAAATCACTTGGCAGATGGGAGCGCAGGTGCTGCTGCGGCTGGACGTGCTGGTGTGGCCGGGGTTGCGCATACGCAGTCTGCTGTTGTAGCGGTGGAGACTGAGCGTATCTAGATTGTTGTTGCTGAGGCGACTGCACGTGCTGCTGTTGCTGTTGGTATTGCTGGTGCTGCGGGTGAGCGTGCAATGGAGACATGTGTGGACTCGCCGTCGCGTACGCATTCGCGTTGCTATAGTCGTAGTTGGACGGCGCGTACGTCTCCTGGTATGAGAGCCCCGTGTTGCCTCTGCCATTCATGTCTGGAATCGGCGCCATGATCGCCGCCGCGATCTCGTCTGGGTTCGGAGGCGCCGTCGAGCGCGGCTTGTTCGCGTTCATCCCCGGTACGAGCTTCGGGCGGCCTGGCTTCGCGTTCGTCTTCAGATTCGGGTTCAGTGACTTCCATCGGAGCTTCACCGCGTCTTCTGTACGGCCAGGCAGCAGCTCGGCGATCTGCGTCCAGCGGTTGCCGTAGTTCTCAAATGCCTGCTGGATCGTGAAGTCTTCTTCAGGGGTAAATGGTCTGTTTAATAGTAAACAAGGGCAATTGGTACGTTATTCTACCACTGACTGATAACAATCATATAGAGGCACTCACGCTTTGTTGATGCTCGGATCCAAGTGATTTCTCCATCGCTCGCGGCATTGCTTAGCTCTGTTGGAGTAAAGATATATAAGGTTAGAATACTCGGTCAGGATCACTCACCAACAATCTGGATCACCTGCAAGAAAAGTCACGCACGTTCGTCCAGGAATGTGCGCCGCGACCTCGCCCCACGAGTGACAGCCCTGCAGCACCATGCGCTCGAGGATGCTGTCTTCTTCATACGACCAGTGGCCCTTCACCAGACCCGGCTTCAGCACTTTGTTCCATCGCTGCAGGCACTGCGCATGGTTGCGTCCAGGCACGCGTGACGCAATCGACTGTTCAGCGACATAAAGCATAACGACATACACACACACACACACATACGCACACACAATGTGTTACGACACTGTCTTTCCGATGAGCATCATGGTGACCTAATGAGTTTAAAGAACCCACCTTCCAGTTTCGCTGGCCGAACTCGTCGACGGCCGTGCGCAGCGCATCATCCTGCTCCGGGGTCCAGCGCTTGCCGGCGCCCTTGTCCCCGTCGTCGACCTTCACGCGACGCGATTCACTCGGGATCGCGTGGAACGACGCCAGCAGGTCCTCGTCCTCGTCCGACAAGTCGCGGTCTCGTTTGCTGTCATTTCCCATTCGCAAACAAGTCACAGTGTCAGTCTCTCTTTCTCTCTCCTTCTGTACCAGCGAGCTTATCGTATGAATTAGCAGAAGCAAGCAAACGGTCTTACATGTTCATCTCAGCTATCGAATCGACACACAAGCAAGCGACGCGCATATCATCACGCAACAGACCGTTAGTCAGTCAGTCAGCCATTCCTCTCGTGAAGAGCTCCCCTTAAAGCAAGGGGGACACCAAGAGATATACATGAACAAGGAGATGCTCGTGTACGCACCCATTGTCGCTATCGTCGGCCTCTGGTGCTTCCCTGTTTCCTTCGTGCTCACTCGCTCGCCGTCCTTCGTCGCTTGTGTGCTGCTGCTTTGGCGGCGCTTTCTTTTTCTGAACAGCTCTGAAATGAGACAGTAAGTAATAAATAAGGGGAAATTCCAAAAGGTGACTCAAATCGCCATCTTTGCCCAAAAGGTGACTCAAACCTCTTTGATAAGGGTACCCAAGATGTTGATTATTTTTCGATTTGAAATCTAACGACACAGTCTGAATCGTTTAACAGACCGAGTTCCACATCGATTCCACCAAACAGCATAAACAGAGCTAAACCAGCGTGTGGAACGCAAATCACCGACCACCTGATTTTCAAACAGACGCTCTACCACTCAGCCCGAATTCGCCACACAACATAGAACTGCGAAAGCGGCCGTACCGTGTGAAGTGTGAATCAGGCTTGCCACCAGTGCTGCTGACACAATGCCGAGGTGCCGACCACTGAAGACAGGAACGCTGGATAGCGGATAGCCTCTTGCAAGTAGGACACCGAAGAATCACTTGTAGTTGCTGGTGTTCTCTGTCAGGGCAAGTGCGATTGTTGCAATTTTGTTCTCCATGTTGCCGTTCCGAGCGACCAGGATAATCTGCACGCCGTTGTAATGACGATGCTTCATATGCACTGCGTCGACGCCAAATACTTGCTGAGCGTTGGCGAAGAGCTGCGCGTCCATGGCGATGATTGCTCGCTGGAAGCAGCCGCTTGAGTCTTGGCGCATCTCCGCCCAGAGGTTCTCGTTGATAGTTGACAACTCTCGAAGTAGCTTGGGAGCAGACCGGTGGATCGCGTGTCTTCAGCGTACACTTCCTTCAGCACATCCTCTTTCGCTCGGCGGACGAACGCTTTACCGCCGTAACGCCGTTCTGCAGTTTGAGCTGCTCCGCGAGTGTCGCTGCCGATGCTAAATTGTCGGCCACAACAGACGCTCTAAGCACTGTGCTGCCAGCGATCTGGCGTTGCGTTGGCTTGGCGACACCAGTGCAGTTCGTGTGCTCGAGGCAGCTTGATGTCACGTACCACGACGCCTCCCTTTACCTTGCCGAGTTTGCGATGCATTCACAAACCAATCACAGCTTGTGTACAAGCACACATACCTCCTGAGCGTGCCGCTCTTGGTCGATACCACTGCGCGCTTGCCTTGCGTCAGCGCCACGTCCTGGATGAACACCGTCATTGCCTTGCTCGTCTTTCATTTTTGCGGCCTCAGCGCCATTGGCTCCGTCACTCGCGATGCAGCGATTGAGGTGAACGAATGAAGACGAGAGCAGACTGCGAGGAGAGCAGAGGATTCTATTTTGAGCAAACTGGCCAGACTGTGTCATTAGTCTTTTGTTTAATTTGGCGCGAAAACCTCTTCAAAGTGGTTTGAGTCACCTTTTGGGCAAAAATGACGATTTGAGTCACCTTTTGGAATTTTCCAATAAATAAATCGCATCAACCGCGACAGTTTTTTTTCAATACAAACAGCTTACGTTGTTTTTTATTTAAATATATTACACATCTGGCGCGACAGATTTCGCGAGCCAGCCCTGTCTGAGGATCTGTCGAGGTTGATATGACTGTTTCCACCTTTCCGAGGGTTCAAGGTGGCAACAAGCCAACTAACACACACCAGAAAATGGGCGGCGGCGACTTCACTTCCTTGTCTTCAGCTTGCTCTCGGAGGTGTCGGAAGATTGATGGACCACGCGAATGCGCCTGTGACGAAGATACGAGCAACGACGCCGGCGTATACCGCGCTACTGGCTTACCGGGAGTTCACTTCGTGCGGTGGCCCCGAAGGTGACGATCGAAAATCGTTCTATGGATCCTCTCTGCGTACTCGGAGCAATTGCTCGATTCAGCACTGCGCAAACAACACTACGTCAGCCATCAACCACATGGTTGGCAATCACCAGATGAAGGTGATACCAGCGGCATCTGATCCGAAGAAGAGCACGACCGCTTCCTCATCACGATCAAGTAGTTCCAACAAGGGCCATGGGCCTCGATCGTCGAGGCCATCGGCACGCGCTCCGTGCACCAGGTGCAGACCCACACGTAAAAGTGCTACGAGAAGATCATGAGGTGCATGCGCGGTGTGCGTAAGGAGCGCAAGACATCGGTGCGCCTCGAGCACCACATCGAGGACGACATCCTCGAGTTCTGCAAAATCATGCACAGCGTCCCGGACGCCTCGTCGCTGGGTTCGTCAAAGTCCGCAAGCCCCACGGGCAGCACGACCAGCTGTTTGGCTTGCGTGGTCACGGTAACTCGCAACACACAAATGGAACATCAGACAGACAGCATGCTGTACGAGTAAACGAAGGTGGCCGCACGTTTGTTTGTTTGGCCACGGTGGCTGCACTATTTGACTCGAACGCGTTAGCCCAAGACGATGCCGTTTGGAGACCGCGAAGTATGCTCGCAGTTTGTTGAGCAAGTGGAATGGTACGCATACACACATATATATACTTGCAAGAATGTTGTGCTATGGAAGGCGCATAGCTTCAGGTTTCTGTGGATTATGATCGCCATCCACAAGATCTATAGGTCGTCCAAGGCACTCCACTGTGCAAGGTTTCGTGTCCAGTGCGCCTCCCCAGCCAAGCAGATCAAGGTAGCTGGGATCACGATTGGTGCATTGGCGAATGCCGCACGCTTCGTATTAACACAAGCCCTTGTATTCAGCAGAGCGCTCGCAGTCTCGGTGGAGCTTACAACTCCATGAAGTTACAAGAAATGCTATCTCATTCCCTCCCACGCTCAGCATCTGTTATCCGGCTGCTTCATCACCACCTCTAACCTTCCTTCCTTCGTCAACTGAGATGGCCTTCCGTGCAGGCAACACACAGCGAATGCTCCGTATCAAGATACTGATGGTCGCGCCAGTCGGCATCATTGACACACGAGCGATCAGCTCGCCGCGTGCAGCCACCCACCCAATCACCGACGAGCATGTTGCGATGGCAACGTGGATTCTTCTATTCGAGCTGAAAGGATCTTGTGCTCGAGCTCGAAAGTTCCTGTATTCGGGTGTTGACTGACGAGGATCGCTCCTGTCGCGATCTCCATTGGCCGAAAGTGTCAAGCAGATCTTCACCTCTACAATTACATAGTTTTTACGTTTATACTGAATGCTAATACATGTAAATGTTATTTATACTGCACTATTTGTGTAATATCTAATAACCTTCTATAATTAGTGTAAAAAGCACATTTGAGCTGCGATAATCGAGCTGCTTGCAAAGCTGAAGATGCCAATTCGCAGCGCATATAAAACATCCACCTGCGGCATCTTCATGGCGTCGCTCGCTCGCTGGTCCCTCCATTGGCACATCAGTCCGCAAGCCTCGCCCACCCAACCAGAGACAGAGCTCTTCACAGTAGCCAGTAGCCAGAAGGCATGCTCGTCCAAGCTCTGCAGCGCGTCGCCGTTCGCGCTCCGCGCCGCCTCGCAACCGTTCGCGCACTGAGCTCCGTGCCCACACAGACGATCGACGGCGAGAAGTTCGTGAATGTGCGCGACACCCGCCTCGCCTACGCCGACATCATTGTACGGAAGCGTGTTGCTATATAGGTAGTGCTATGATGATCGTGGCTGACGCTTGTGTGTGTGTGTGTGTGTGTGTGTTGTGTGTGTGCTGTGCTATGTGCTGTGTATGACTGCAGGGCGAAGAGAGCCTGAGCGGGAAGCTCATCAGTGCCGGACCGATCCTCGAGCGCATCGACATCTTCGGGGCCGCCGTCGCGGAAAAGTAAGCGTCGCTCTGCTCTGTGTGTGTGTTCTCCATTGTGGATGCGCTGTACTAACAAAACGTTTGTTGCTATTGCTGCTGTTACAGTGTCGCCTGCAAGGGCATCGCGACGATCTCGGTGGACCGCGTGGACATCGTGAGCCAGGTGGCACACGGCGACCTCGTGCGCCTTGAGGGCGAGACGATCTACACGGGGCGCTCGTCGCTCTCGACGCTCATCACGGGCTACCGCCACGACCTCGAGTCGGGCGAGTTTGTGCACACGCTGAGCGCGATCATGTCGTGCGTGGCGCTGGACGAGCACATGCGGCCAAGCCCAGGGCTTCCGCGACTTGTGGACGACGCTGGCAGCGAAGGCTACGTCGAGAAGCTCGAGGCGCTCGCAGCGCAGCGCAAGGATCTCGGTGCGCGCTGGCAGAACGTTCAGGACATGGTGGACCAGCTGCCGCGTATCACAAAGGACATGATCCACGTCTTCGATCACAGCACCTCGCAACAGCACACGGTGGCGATCCCGGATACGCTCATTGAGGTGCAGAACTCGTTTCTGCCCAAGCACCTGAATCGCAACAACACGATCTTCGGCGGCGAAGTGCTCACGTGGATGGACAAGGTTGCGCTCTACTGTGCGCGCAACTTCACGAAGAACACCAACATGGTCACCGTCGCGATGAACCGCATCTTCTTCAAGCTTCCGATCACGATGGACGACATCGTGACCATGCACGCGCGCGTCTGCAGCGTCCGGTACGTTATGTGTGTGTATTATTGTGCTGTTCGTTTGTTGTCTGCTCCCATGGGCCAAATGTGTATTGGGCATCCTGACAATTGTGGGCCAATCATTTTCATTTGCGTGTCAATTGTTGCGCTAGTCGTCACCATGTCGAAGTTGAAGTGGAAGTGTTCGTCGAGCGCATCGGCTCCAAGGAGCGCCGCAAGTCCCACACAGGGTACGTCTTCCATACAAGATGCTCATGAGAGCTACTACTGTGAGGTTTGATTGAGCTCATCATAACTAATTGACACTGGTTGTTTGTTGGTTGCCATCTATTCCAGGTACTTCACAGTGGTGAACCTCGACCGGTCGTACCGCAAGAAGCCAATCGCGAAGCGCCTCGCGGTAGACGAGAGCGACCAGGAGAGCATGCGCACACTGCTCAAGGCGCAGCACCGCTGGCTCTTCGACGGCGAGGAGAAGAAAGTGCTCACGCTCGACCCGCTCGAGATCTCGACGCTCACAGCGCGCGCGTACAAGGCACGCCAGGCGTCCTCGAAAGTGCTGTAGAACTGCCCGTGCATTACCACAATAGACTAACCCATATGCATAGACTGAGAAGAGCCTTATTACGTCCGTTGTGATTGTCACCTCAGCTTTATGGGAGCATGTCTCGAAAGCATGCCATCTTGAGAGTTGTTCGCCAGGAGCGCCGCCACCGGATCTGCAGCTCTCAAGTGAGAGAGGCGCGCATGTAGTGGTGTCCGTCCAAACTGCGAGTTACGCACAGCTTTGCTGCTGCCATGTACGCTTGATTGGACGCCGCGCGTGATTAGACGGACCCATGCGGCCAAGCAAGAAACGAGGCTCGTCATGTCATCTCTCGCATTGTCGTGCGTGTCATTTTTGCACGTCAAACGTCGTGTTAAATCGCAAAAGTCGACAAAGCGAATGAAGTCATCATATTTTAGATTAGGGGATGTTGATATAGTGTACACATCCGCTTTTGTGGAGCGACAGCAATCCCACTGTGTGTCGACTTAGCACGTCCAACAGACTCGACTGTTGAAGCGCACGCCAAAGCCATTCAGCAAACTCGCCATCAGGCAACAAGAAGCCGACGAGAAGAAGATGCTGGTGAAGGCGCTCGTGGGCACGGCAAAGGACCTGTGGCAGCGCCGCCTACTCCCCGCGCAGGTGCGCGCCAAGGACACGCGCCTAGCCTTCGCGGAGATCATCGTACGTTCGCTCGTCTTGTCACCATTGCCTGTCTGTAAGGAAGAGCTATTGTTGACATCGAGTGAGTTGTGCTAACGGTGTGTACTCATGACAGGGCAATGAGAGCCTCAAGGGTGCGATGGTGCCCACCGGCCCAATCCTGGAACTCATGGACGTACTTGCTGGCTCGATCTCGCTCCGGTACGCTTTGTGTTTGTGTATCGCAAATGAGTGAATCTGCGTCATCGATTGACACTGTCGATGGATACTGTCGGTGTGACTCTCGTCTCTTCCCGTATAGTGTGTCGCGAGGGCCAATCGCGACCATCTCGTTCGACCGCGTGGACCTCGTGAAGCCCGTGTTCCACGGCGATCTCGTGCGCCTCGAGGGCCAGGTCATCAGCATGAGCAACTCGTCCATGGCGATCCAGTGCTGCGGCTTCCGCCACGACGTCCAGAGCGGCAAGTTTCAGCACACGCACAGCGCGATCATCACGATGGTCGCGATCAACCGCTTCGGGCGTCCGCGTAAGGTGCTGCCACCGCTCTTCGACGACGACCAGGCCGAGTACTGCCTCAAGATGCGTGACACGGCTAGGCTGCGCAAAGAGCTCGCGTTCCGCTGGCGCAAGGAGCAGGACGACGTTGACAAGCTGCCGTTCATTTCCAAGGAGATGGTGCAGATGCCGCAGGACAAGGAGCAGTACGTGCCTGTGAGCGAGACGGAGATCGAAGTGCGCAACTGGTTCCTGCCGCGCAATTTGAATGTGAATGAGACGCTCTTTGGTGGTGACTTGCTCTCGTGGATGGTATGTTGCATGATGAGAATGGTGTTGCTGGTGTTTTGATGGGGAAGCTGCTGGACTGATTGATGTGCTCGCCTGTCATAATAGGACAAAGCCGCGCTGTACTGCGCCAAGAACTTTACGAAGAGCGAGCGCATGGTCACGATCGCGATGAACCGCGTGCTCTTCAAGCTCCCTATCTCGTCCTCGGACGTCGTGACGCTCAAGGCGCGCGTCGCGAATGTTCGGTGCGTACTGCTGTCGATTCTCTCCTTGATTTCGTCCATGAGGAGCTCATGTGAAATGAATGTTGTTGTTCTTACGTTGTCTGCTATTGTCACCACTGTCCACTAGTCGATTCCGCTTGGAGGTTGAGGTCGAAGTGTTCGTGGACCCCGCCGACCAGTCTGGCACCCGCAAGTCGCACACGGGGTACTTCACGGTACTCAACATCGACGCCGCGGGCCAGTTCAAGCCGATCCACAAGGGGCTGCTCATCGACGAGGCGAACCAGACGGACATGCGCGCGCTTCTCAAGGCGCAGAAGCGGTGGCAGTTTGAGGAGGAAGACAAGAACCTGCTTTCGCTCAAGCCGCTCGACATCTCCATTTAGACGCTGCAATGTGCATTTGCACCATGCTCTTACGCATAAAGCATCGTAACGGCATAGATGATCACCAGCTTTTGCTTTCGTACCTGCCTCGCCATTGAACCTGCTTGGCTCGATCGGCCCATGACGACTGCTTGAGCAGTTTAATCCCTCTCGCAGTGCAGTCGCCAGCACCACGCGACGAGAAACACAACAGCCATCGATGCATCCATCGACAGCGCATCAGCAAGACCATCACGACAGCCTGGGGTCAATGGAGACGCTGGAAATGCGCACTCCACCCGCCCGTGCGTCGTTGCTGAGACGTCATGTAAAACCCTTTTTGCCTTTCCTCCTCATATGTCGCACTGCAGTACCTGATGCCCATGCAAGAGCTCGATTTCTGGACGGATGAGCCAAAGGACGAGGAAGTTCGTTTATTTGCCGAGAAGAGCAGCCGGGTGCACTGCAGCTGGCCAAGCAGCAGCTCGAGCTCCGCAGGTTGAAACGATGCGTGTTGTTGAGCTCGAGCGCGGCAATCTGGAGCAGCAGGCGGATGTCGAAGCCCCATCCATCCATCCATCCATCCATCCATCACGCGTGATTCGTCGCCTGAAGTTGCCAGTGGAGAAGACGGTGGTGCTACTGCCTCGCATACTCGCATTAACTGCGGACTGCATTCTCAAAGTGCCGCACCGGATGGATGACTCTTGCTCGCCTCACGGAGTCATCACACGTGTGCCGAACCTGTCGCATTTTAGCGTCATCAAGCGCGGCACATGCATGGAGCTTTCTCGAGCCAGCGACACCACTGGCACTGGCGTAAACAGCATGAGCATCTATAGATACAGCTATAGAGACGTACATACAGCGACTTGAAGACAAGCCGCATATTCACGCATAGAGATTCGCTCGCTCTCCGTGCGCTTCTCTTCTTCCAAAGGTCTGGTGTTTCCATAGAAAAGAACGAGAGAATCGCGCATGGATACCCTTTTGAAAATGTGCGATGCTTAAACCCATCACTATATGTGCACTTTTCTGCCCCTCCCCCCAAAAAGGTTGGCTGGAAAAGGAGTCAGTGCGACTCCTCGTAACGAGTTGCTGACTTTTACATCATCTTAAAAGGTTTCAGCTTATGTAAATTACTATGTAGAAGTTATAAAAAGGATTTTCATTTGTAAAAAATGCGGAGGGGTTTGAGGAGAGGGTGTACATTTCTGAGAGGATATACTCGGTGGACCTTCGCAGATGCGAAACAGCAACTCATGTTCAGATGTAAACACTACGCATCCAAAGCTTACGACTCCGTAGTTGAATAGTGAAATATCTGGACTTGAATGGAAAAGGCGACAAAGCGGCGAAATCGTGTGCATGCGCAAGAGGAGACTGTGGGTGGCGCAATCTCACATTT
Organism: Globisporangium iwayamae; assembly: GCA_023336215.1. Classification (NCBI taxonomy): domain Eukaryota; phylum Oomycota; class Peronosporomycetes; order Pythiales; family Pythiaceae; genus Globisporangium; species Globisporangium iwayamae. The sequence goes on from JAADWP010000393.1 coordinate 17,459, forward strand.
CTCGCATTTTCGATTCGAGCAAGCGCGGCGCGCTGCGTGTGTCGTGTGTGTGTTCAAGCAGGCGGCGCCTCTAATCGACTAAACGATGGGCCTGCGAGACGCGCCGGCAGGGTTGGAGCTCGCGCACATCCCGCGGCTGCTGCGTGACCGCGAGTCGCCGGCGTCCACGACGTCCACGGCCACCACCACCGCGCCACTGAGCTCCTCGTCCATCCGCAGCACCAGCGGCGACCGAGTCGTCAGCAGTAGGTCCACAAGCGGCAGCGGCAGCGGCGGCGCCGACGATGCAGAACTCTCGATGGCCGCGTCGTTCGAAATGCAGTGGGCGAAGCGCAAGTCGCAGTTCTACGCACACTTCAAGTCGCTGAGCGACGGCGACAAAAGTGTCAGCACAGACGGTGATCCGGAGACCGCCACCGTGGGTGAGTCGGCAGCAGCTACAGCGGCGACGCACACCGATTCCAAGTGCCACGTGTGCAATGCCGCACTGCGTCTGCTGCGATTACGCGTAAGTTTATGTGCTCTCATGAATGTGTCTGCATCTTGTGGGTTGATGGCGAAGACTAACAGAGAACGTTGAACTTTCTACCAACCAAACAGCACCATTGCCGCAACTGCGGACTTTCCGTTTGCGGCGTGCACAGTAAGAACCAGGTGCCGCTGCCGCACCTAGGCATCATGAAGGAGGTGCGCGTTTGCGACATCTGCACGCGGCAGCTCGTGCAGCGGCGCGCAGGCTACAGAAGTCCGAAGAAGCGACGAAGCTCCCAGTTCGGCCGACAGTCTACCGATGAGAACGACGAGCTGTCGCCGCTCATGGTGGACAAGATGCCAGGTACGCCGCTGAATGGCTCCTCGTCCCCTTCTCCCATGTCCTCGTCAGGCTTTGCGGCAATAGACTCGCAGCTCTTCGGGCACATGGACGGTATCCTCTACAGCTGCACGCTAGAGGAGCAGGACAACACAGTGGACGACATCCTGTACCTGGGTACGTTCACAATGGGCGGGCGGTCGTTTGTGAGTCGACGCATGAGCGCGAACGTGGCGATCTGGAAGGACCGGACGTTCATGCTCACGTCAGCCGAGATGCTCTGCTTCAAGGCGACGGAGGACACTGCGGCGCTGGGCGAAGTGCGCTCGTCGGTGCATTTGACGGAAATACTGCATGTGGAGGTGAACGACCAGTTCCCGCGCATCCTGACGGTGATTCGTTCGGACGGCCGCATCTTCCGCATCCGCGCCAAGACGCCCGAGCAGTGTCAGGAGATCGCTGTGGCCCTAAAAAAGGCTATGAAGCTCTTCCAGGACGCTATGTATAAGCTGCAGCGCGGGCCGCAGCCCGAGGACAACTGCATCAGTTGTGTGACGATCCAGCACGAGTCATCTTTACCAGAGCAAGTTGTGGCAGCCGCACCTGAGATCGGCGAGGTCTTCTACGTGGAGATGTATCCTTCAAGCATCCTTCGGCTGTATGTGAACGGTCCGAACGCGAACGGCGTGGCTTTGTACTCGCGTGAGATGCTGGCCAATAGTCACCCGTCGGCGTCATTATCGCGCGACGGGAAGAACCACGTGGTGGAGGCGGACCCACTGCCGTCGGCGCCCAATGAGCACCAGGTGCTGCACGTGACGCTACATGCGGAGGACGTGCCGCCGAACGCGTCATCCAAGGAGAACCGGCGCAACTTCTGGGCGCTGATCGCGTTTCTGGCCGCGCTGGCGTCGGCCATGAAGGCTGCGCACGTGACGTCCGTGGAGATGCTAGCATGGCTTCTGGCGCTCGTGCTGGTGCTTACACGATTCCACACGCCCATCAGCTTGCTCATCACGACGAAGCGCCTGCATTTCTACAAAAAGTTCAGCGTTAATTGCGTGCAGATCATCGTGGGCAAGAGCGACGATCAAGAGGGCAGTAACGGCGAGGAACTCATCCCGGACGACGAGCTAGACTCGCGCTTCCTGGAGGGCTGCAACGGCGAGGTGGACGAGGCGAAGCGTCGGTACGTCAAAACCATGGCATGGCGCAAGGAGCAGGACATTGACAGCATTTTCTTCCGGCCGGCGCCGCACTTTGCGGCCATGAAGGAGAGTTTCCAGCACTACACGCACAAGAAGGACAAGCTGGGCCACCCGCTGTCGATCGAATACCTGGGCTCGATGAAGAAGTCGATGGAGTACTTTTTGTCGCACGGTGTGAGTGAGGCGGACGCCGTGATGCACAACATCTTGATGCAGGAGTTTCTATGGAAGGTGATCGACCCGCGGCCATATCCGGAGGGTGTGATGCTCAAGATTTATGACATCAAGGGCATCTCCATGAGCGACGTGAGCGGCGACGTGTTCAACTACATGAAGCAGCTGGGTGAGATCGTGGCCGAGTACAACCCGGAGCGCATCTACCAGGTGTTCATCGTGAACCCGCCGTCGTGGTTTAACTTCATCTGGAAGCTCGTGTCGCCGCTCATCAACCCCAAGACGCGCGAGCGCGTGCACGTGCTGCGCGGCCAGAAGGACATCCAGAAGGCGCTGCTCGAGTTCATCGACCCGGAGAACCTGCCCATGGAGTTCGGCGGCACGTGTCGCTGCGAGGGTGGCTGCGCCACGCACTCGCCTGAGGAGAGCGATCTGCGCGAATACATTGAGTTCGTTAACAGTTGCTACGCGGAGACGGGGGGTAAGCCTGTGGGGCCAAATGAGGACGCTGTGATCCGGGAAAAGTTCGCGCAGATGTGCGCCAAGTACCACGCACAGCTGCCAAAGGGGGATGACACCACAGCGGAGTTCAGTTTGGCCAATGGCGGATCAAGTGGTGCTTGGCCGTTGTCGCCTACGCAGACTGAGATGTAAGAATGACGTCGGCTTGGTGTGCAAATGACAACAAATCTAATTATTGCTCTCGGATGGAGATGTACTTCGCAGTTGCTGTTTCGGTTGAGGAGTTTGTGCGATGGAGGAAGGAATGCATGAAAGCGAAGGGACTAGCTAGCTGGTCTCTTCGAGCTGGCGCAGGTCCAAGAGGTGGCGCAGCGTCGGTCGTCTGTGGTGGACAGATTCAAGAGCTCTTCAGGTTAGTTGGGTGCACGCAATGAGAGGCTAATAGTACACTTCACGTACCCGTGTGGACAGTTCCAAGGCTGCTCCAGACCCGAGAGGTTACGCACGATCTGGTGGACATCGTGGACATTACACGCACAGTTAGATCAGGAGTCGCCACTCACACCCAATTTCCACACCCTGTCCAACAACACAAACCTTCTGCATTTCCTCCTTGTGCAGCGCCGTGCCGATCATGATGGAGCTCCGGCAAGCGCGCGAGGCGAACATGGCCATGATCTTGGGCAAACGGATGCTCGACGCGTTCAGGGGCGCGTCCATGAGTAGCGACGCCAGCTCGCGAATGTCTGTCATGCAAAGGTCACAAGTGTCAGTCCATGACAGCTATGAATCGAATAGAGTCACATGCAAGAGCCTCGAGCCATGTACCTTCGACGCCAAATTGGGTCTGCTTGGTGAACGGCAACGAGAGCAGCTTGAGTTTCTTGGTCGCGGGCGCGTCCTTGCTGACCAGGAACGTAAAGCCGTTCTTCGCGAAGACGTCCAAGTGGTCCGTCACGACCATCTCCTCCCCGGCTGTGAGCTCCAGCGGCAGCGGACGAACCAGCGGCTGCTGGTGGAGCACCGTCGTCTGCTGCAGTGTCTCGTAGTTGAACTTCTCGTCACTCGCGTGCTGGTCGATGATGAACATGTCGTCATCCAGCTTGCCGATTATGAAGCCCAGGTTGAACTGACCCAGCACTTGCATGCGCTTGAAGTCGTCCTTCTTGAGCACGCGCTGCAGCGCGGCCGCCGCCACCTCGTTGTCCACTTGAAGTGCGTCCGCGTCGCCAGCGTCGTCGTCATCCCCTCCTGCAGAGCACGTCTTGGGCACTTTGAGGCGGTTCTGTCGCTTCCTGCGCTCCAGCTCGTCCTTGACCTCTTCCGCGAAGAACTGCTTGCGCTGCTTGCGCATCTCGCTGAACGACCACTCGGACGACTGTACGCTGTCACGGTACATCTCGCTGCGCAGCTCCGCGTCCTTCTCGTCGCGGTACACCTTTTGCTTCTTCGCGCGCGGCTGCTGGACGATTTCATGCACCTCTGGCGACTGGGATAGTGTGTGATGGGTTCCACCACCGCTCGAGCTGTGGTTATGGGGTGAAGCAGAAGACGAGCAGCACGCAGTGTCCGTCGCGCGGCTCTCTGTGCTTGTATGGATACGTGCTGATGCGTGATGCTCAGCTTCGCTGCTACTGGGGATGTCGGTTGTTGAGTGCCGCCGCTTGGGGGACAGCACTTCGACGATGACTGCGCGGGCTTTTCCTGGGCTTGCGTTGCGGGCAACAGGGTCGGCAGAGTCAACCACGCTCTGTGGACGCATGATGGAGGTCTGACCGAGGTACCGCGCCTCTCTATCGCTTCTTCTTTGTACGTCGAGTTCGCTGTCTTTGTTCGCCGCTGCTGTCGCAATTTCTTCTTCTTGCAGAGCTGCAGAAATGCGATTCTCGAGCTCTTTCGACGATGTCGTAGGTAGTGGCGAGGCTGGCGCTGGCGCTGGCTTGGGTCCCGCCTCTTGCTCTCCTAGTTCTTCTTCGTGCTCTTCAGGTTTCTTCATAACGCGCGCAAAGGTTGAGAGTAGCGGTTGCACGATAAACGTCCCGCGACTGGGCTCGTAGAGTTTGTTGAGCTGGATCTTGAACGCCTCAATGATCTCGGCTTCCTGTATCATTTCAGCTTTCACAGTTTTAGATTCATCTCATACGAGTGAAGATGATGAAGCAACGAACGTACATGCTTGATGAATGTATCGCGTTTGTCGGGCGTGACGTTCACGTCGTACTCGCCCAGGGGAAGTAAAAAGTTGAGCACGCATGCGGGCTTCTGCTTCATCTCGTACTGCCGCCACACCTCGTTCAGCGCCTTTGCGACCTTCGGGAGATCGAACGGGCGTCCGTTGATGAAGAAGAACTGTCGGTCGTTGTCGCTACGGCCCGTGCCAGCGCCTACTTTGGACACGTAGCCCACCACCTGGCGCTTCTTCTCCAGCTGAGACGTGCTCATGTCTTCGTTACCGTCATCATCATCACTATCGCCGACTGCCTCCTGTTTGTCTTCGTTGTTCTCTTCCTCTTGGCTGGGTGAGAGGCTGATACGGCGCTTTGCACTGGAGGAAGCGGGTGACACTTTCTGCTTCGCCCGAATACGCTGGCATGCCTCCGTCAGATCAATGTCCACGGCCATGAGCGTGCGCACGAACTTGGTGCCAAAGACGCTCGCGATGTTATCGCCCATACCCTGCTGCGCCTGCGTGGAGAGCACAACCTGGCGCGCGGCATTCTTCCCGGCGGTGTTGAACACGCAGATCTTGACGTTCGTGGAGCTCACGGCGTACGCCTGCAGCACCTTCAGCAGCTTGCCATAGTGCTTCTTGATGTTGCGGTGGAAGTCCTTGTGGCGCACGGCCAGTGGCTGCAAGTCATAACATTATGTAAATAAGTAAGGAGGGCGCCAAGGCGCAAACAATACGATGATGGAGAATACGTACCTTAAAGAGCTCTTCGATAATCACAGTCGTCCCCACCGGCCGCGCTTTAGGAGTCTGCTTCGCCAGCTTACCCGAGCTATCGAACTCCAGGAAAGCACCGATTTCCTCCTCTTTCGTCCGCGTGCACACGGAGAAGCTCGACACCAGCTGGCAAATTGAGCTCAGCGCTTCGCCACTGCATAATGTCACGATAAGCACAGCACAACATAACGTCAACCCAAGCGCATTGCAGCACAATTACAGAGCCACAATCCGTACCGGAAGCCGAAGGACCCGACGGTCTCAATATCCTCGAAGCGGTTGATCTTGGACGTGTAGTGTTTGAGCGCGATCGTGTCGTAGTTGACCGGTGCGATGCCGGAGCCGTTGTCGCTCACTTCAATCGTCTCCTTGCCAAACTCCTTGAGTTTCACCTCGATGAGCGTCGCGCCGGCATCCAGCGCGTTCTCGACCATCTCCTTCACGGCCGTCGCAAGGTCCACGACCGACTGTCCGCTGCAGATGCGCTGCACGTCGCGCTTGTCCAGCACACGCAGCGTCCGCGTGGCGGCGCTGGTTGCGGCAGCCGAGCTCTCCATTTTTCCGCGCTGGTGCCAATTTCAAAAGTTGAGAAATCGCTTAGCGCAGCAAAATCGTTAAATCATTGAATGATATTCAAGGATAGGTAATCCTCGAAAACCACGAAAGGTCCTTCCATTCGTAGATTGTGGTTTTTGAAGACTTAAGAATTTAATGGATGAAAACTTTGTTGTATTTTACCAAGTCGGTTAATACAACGCTGGCCATATTTATGACCACCAGATGTTTACACTTGCAATCACAAATTGCATATTTACATTCGTAATTACGCGCCACCACGCGGTTCGTTCAGACCAATCATTTGGTGTTCCCCACATCCCAATCCAAGCAAAATTGATGGTACTCTAGAAAATTACGCGCCAAGCCCTTGGAAGGATATATACACTCCAGGCCAAAAATATACGGCCACCCACCTTTTTCCTCATAACTTTGCGACCACTAGGAGTTTAGCGATGCTGTTTGAGTATGTTATGTGACTGACTATACTGTATCCCTCTGCTGTGCTAACAAC
>JAADWP010000394.1:0-24106 GCA_023336215.1 Globisporangium iwayamae
ATGGCATGGACGCTTCGTTTGAGTCTTGCAAGACGGCGTACTGGAGAACAACGAACAGGGATGGACCCTTGGACCACCTGTCTCGAGGAAATCCGTCGCTGCTGCTGCGTTCCCGCTCTCACTCGACCGAAGCGAATGGACTGTGACGTGGGTCTGTTTCGGTCTCATCATGGCGTCTCAATGTGTCCGCCTGGAGGGTAATGTGAAGAAGACGACAGTGCTGAGTTGTCGTGGTTTGGCGATCAGTGACCTGCATGAGCTGCTGAATCAGGTGCATGGCGACGCATCATCTAAGAAGAAACACGTTGTGTTTCTTGATGGTTTGGGAATGCCGCGTCACAGAGAGGTGCTGGTTGTGTGCACCAGTTGGCTCATGAGAGGCCGCGAGAAGCATCGTCTGGCACTAGTGTCGTCCATGGTGGGTTGTGGGAAAATCAGCGAAAGTGAGGACGACTGGCTGAACGTTGAAGCCCATTTTGTGTCTTCGTGAACACTGGACGAGTACTTCGAAGCGGTTCAGGATGATACGTTCTTTGCGAGTGCCGAGCTTCGACTGGACATCTGTATGTCTCTATCTAAGAGAGTGACCGAGCCGAACCAGCAACAAGAACAGCAATTACCGGCACGAGAGGCGCTAGTGCGAGCCAAGTACACCGATGCCGGTGGCAGTGCGCTCCACATGTTCAGTCTTCCCACAGCAAAAGACATAGGGCTTATACGACGAGCTGTTAATGGCGCGTGCAACCCGTTCAGCGGGTGGACAGGTAACGCGGTGGATTGTCTCCTGAGCAGATTCGTGACCGCCACGACGTTTTCGATGGAGCGGACGAAGTTCGTCAATTGCTTCGCTGCGTCAGCGCTGGCGACGCGATGGTGATCAAACGACTCGGACCTAAAGCCACATGGACCTTTGCTTCAGACCACTGGAATGTAAACTCACAGTGCGTGTGGCGAGTGAGGCCGCCGTCGTGAAGCCTCGCAAAGAAGAACGCCTTCAGTAGCCAGCCACCCATCACAGGGTCGGAAAACCTATCATTCAAAATGACAGCAAGCGGTTTTCTGCAAGTACTGGAGTGGGATAAGGGGACGTGAATCAAGCTGTCAATGTACTGTGAAGGCGGTCTCGACGCGATGTACATCGACAACGCTGACGGTCTCGTGCAGTCGTGCAGTTTGTGCAGCTGGCGACGAGTGCTGACTTGCTGATCACTGTCCACCTGGATTTCGTGTTCAAGTCCCTTCGCAACCTGCAGCAGCTGAAGCCGTCGTTCGAGGTCTCGACGCTCGAAGTGGATGTGGTGGTGGACAGTTAAAGATGCTGGAGTAAGGCTTCAAGGTCTCAAACGTGGCTGGTGCAGGACTCCTGACAGTGTTTCCTGGCTGGGAGGAACACGGACGAGAAGCGGAGAATGTCTACGTGCTCGGAATCAAGAGCGTTCCGAAGCCGTGGGACGCGTTCGCGTAGCTAGGGTTGGTTACCGAAAGGAAGATGAAGAGCTGTGGAGAAGTGTTTGTGCATGAGAGAACAAGGCAGTAGGAGTTGCGTAATCGCATGCTCGTGATTTATTTCCATGTTAGTGTCTTTAAGGATCAAGTTGCTATGTTTCATCATCTTCACGCAACTCGATGTACTTACTATACTTCCGCATCAATTTGGCTGCGGATGGATGGATGCTGGTGACCCGATACTCCGGTCGGTCGAACGAACGCTACAGACAGTGTCGACAGAACATGATCTTCTGAGGCACTACTCATTCGTGAACAGATCGCGAGCGTGACTGATTGCCGAAGAGGGCTCTCTGCAACACTCCACTCCATAGCTGAAGGCGCGGGTAATCAAGTGTTCAAGCTAGTTGATTGAAAGGATGCACGATTCGTCTTGCATGGGAAGGCAGACGCGTTCGAATGACGAAGAAGAAGAAGAAGAAGAAAAAAAAGAAGCGCTTGATGACGATCCTGAACTCTCCTCCCATGATGACCTCCTGCTGCTCTATAGGAGAGCAACACCGCTTCACGGCGTATTCGTACTTCCAGTAGCATCTACTGCTGTATGGTGCGATACCCTCCGTAACCGAATGTAACAGCGCGAGTTACGCTGACTGCGCTGTCGTGAAGCAAAATTCAAAAAGCAAACAAAAAATGGCGGCGGCGACGACCGCGCACCAGATGCGGACGGCGCCGCGGTCGCCGGCAGTCGAGTCGTTCCTGCGAAACTTCGAGCACGAGCGCCTGCGGCTGCAGGAGGTACTGGAGGTGACGCTCTGCTACGGCGTCTTCTGCCTCTCGCAGAACTTCTCGCTCAAGGGCATGAGCGTCGAGGAGCTGCGTGCCGTCACGAGTGCGTCGTTCGCTGTCGCTGCATGCATTGTTTTGGTTCTTGTACTTGTTAAGCACGTGCTGATTCTGTGAATGTATACTATGGTATAACAGAGTACGATGCCATCAAGAAGCGGGACTTCTTCGTGCGCAACGCGGGCATCAGCGCTCGTCGCGGCCACGCGGACGGGCTGGAGCTCTTCCCTGCAGCTCAGCAACTCCGAGTGAAGCCATCGCACTCGTGGCGTGACGGCGATGAAGACGCCGACATCCTCAAGCCTGCAGCTGATAACACACATGACGGCTCGCATAGAGAGACGGCAGCGACCACAGCGAACCGGTTTATTTCGGAAGCCCACGCACTGGCTGCCGAGCAGAAGAGTAAGCAAGTCTGCTACCTAACAGTCTGTGTGGCATTCATTATCCATGCTGACTGTTCTACTTAATTGTGTGTTAGCGTTCGATGAGATCGATTTCTTCACGCAGCTGTTCGGGAAGCAGTTCATCAACACAGCGTGGGCGACGTTTGCAGGCCGCAATGGCTCGCAGATCGCCGCGAAAAGCGAGCTGGACGAGCGCTTCACACGCATCGACCAGCGCAAACTCGCAGACAAATTTCCCGCGCTCGAGCTCCCAGTGGCGTCCTTTGTCGAGTTTCTGAGCGAGTATGTGAAAGTCTGTGTGGGCCAGCACCACCAGCCAGTTGGTACTGCCAACAAGTTGGAGGCAGACGTAGAGAATACTCTTCTGCATCAACAAGAGAGCGACGCCGTCAGATCTGCTGTCAAGTTACAGTCACGGCAGCAGCGACCGGTCGTGGTGCCAGAGAGAGCAGCAGTAGCTGACCCTCTCAAGACTCGACCAGGTAGAGTGGCGAAGAATCTACAGCCGAACAGTGACCCGAAGACCTTCCGCCCCAAGTTGCTGCAGCACGTGCAGTCAAAGATCAAACCGGAGCTAGACGCGCGTCGTGAAAAGCTGCTGCGCGTGAAGACGACGCAGACGCAGCTCATGAAGGAGAGTCTGGCGCGCGCGAGACTCGCCGAGTACGAGGCGAAGCGGATGCTGGATGCGGCGGTGGCATTGGGAGGGAGCCGCAGCAATGGAGCCAGTCAGGCGCAGCGAGTGAGGAAGATGCCTCTGGCGGATATCACCACAGGTACAATGCTATATGAGCTTTGAGTTGGCGAGCTGGGAACTCGATTTTCTGACTTTTGTATTTCGCTGCATTAGGCGCCGCTGCGTTGGAGATCGCGGACGATTTTATGAAAAGCCCTCTGATGGACAGCTTCAGCGGGAAAGAGAATCGCGACGATGGCAATAGAGTGAACGTTAGTTCTCACAAAGATCCGCTGCGGGAAGAGCTCTACGGCGCTGCACCGCTGGACGATTCGTTTCTCGGTTGCAAACCACCGCGTGCAAACACACCCATAGCACACAAGCCACAGCTCAAAAAACCGAGTCGAGGTACGCTATTCAAATTTACTACTTGGCTGTGGATCCTAGACTCATTGACTATGTTTCTATCCTTTAGCATACAACGGCTGGCTCGGAGACTTCGGACCGCAGCACACCAAAACCGTCGTCTCAGAGTGGGAAACGCCAGCTGATGATGGAGACGAGGACAGTGACGATGCTCGTGAGGCACCGCCGCGAAATGACCAACGAGGTGCGTGCGATTAGTACTGCTGGGCATGGATCCGACCACACGAGACTGACTTCGTTTACCAACTTGAATGCGCAGGTCGCCAGACCTCATCGTCCGAGAAGTTCGAGTGGACGTTTGACGGGTCCGCTAACTTGTAATTGAATCCCCTGCCATTTTCGTTGTAAAACTAACGCGCGGTGCTTTCATCACAACCAGGACGGATAGTACGCCTCCCACGCGAGAGAGATACAGCAAAGCAACGAGTCAGCGAAAGCCCAGCGACGACGACTTCAGCAGCGTCGACCGTAACAACGAAGTGACTCGGCTCTCACGTCAGGATGATGACGTTGACGAAGGATTCAGTGACGGAGGCCGGAGCGACGCATCCGATCCGGTCTTCAAGTGGCTCAAGAGGGCTGTCTAGCCCACGAAGGGAGTTCATTTCTGTGGCTTTAGAAATTGAAATTTTGAGTTTGTGTTGCTTCCTTAAATATGTAGCTGTTGTCATGCTTCTAGGACGATCCTTCCCTCTTTCTCACTCTTGTCCGGCTAGGTACATGCGGAACGCGATCGCCAGGTTCACAACCGTGTACACGACATAGAAGACCACAAGCAGCTTGCCGTACCACGGTGGGCAGTAGAAGTTGTGACACCGGAAGACCAGGTACGACGAGGTGAGCGTGACGAACAGGAAGCCCAGCGAGACGTTCGAGTGCATGTCGAGCTCCAGTTCGATTGCCTGGCCTTTGAAGAACGCGTAGGCCATGGGTACGCCCAGCCCCAGCAGAATGTTGAACACCGGCCCGCCAAAGCAGCCCGCAATCGCCATTTGCGGGAATCCCGCACGCGCGACCGAGACGTTCGTGATGAGATCTCCAACCGAGTTGCCCCAGGAGAGCACGGTGAGCCCCAGGAGCCCGTTACTCGCGTGCGTAATGACGCCCACGGCTATGAGTAGCGCCATCAGCTCGTTTGCGACCGCGTAGATCCAGCAGACGCAGGACGCGAACGCGAGCGACAGGAAGAAGAGCGAGAAGAGGAACGACTTGGGCGGCCGCGAACGGTGTGTCGTGAACGACACGAAGATCGACATCACGACCCCTACTACGAAAGCGAGTTGCCACAGAGCCACGCCTTTAGCTCTTTCTCCCAGTAAGAGGGACACGTGGGCTTCGAGCGATCCGCTCGTGAGCAGGATGAAGAGCGGCACGGTGATCGGCGACAGCGTCGCGAGCGGTCGTGACCAGGCTTCCTGGTCCAGAAGCGGGATCGTCACGTCTCGCACGAGTACGAGCAGCGCCTGCGGGATGCTCAACACTTTGATGACGACAGTGTCGTCACTGTAGAAGACGCCGAGGATACGGCGCTTCAAGCTCCATCGCCAGCGCATGTGTCGCCAGTACGCGCTCTGCATGATGCTCGCGCCAGTTGTGAACCCGATCCACTTGGGCATAGAGTCGCTGCTACTCTCGCCCTCATAAACAGACTGGTCGCCATGCTCGATCCGGTCTTCGTTCGAGATGAGCGGCGACGAGAGCGAGTCTTTCTCGTCTAACAGCAGCGAATCGTCCTGGAAGTGGTCTTCGAACACGCTGTTTGTGAAGTGCGGTGCCGGCGTCTTCTTTGGCGATGCGAGCTCAAAGACGCCATTCTTGCCCGAGAGCTGCTGCGCAGTGGTTCTCGTGATGAACGTGTACGGCTTGGCTGCTTGCCGCTCTTTCTCTGGTGAAGCTGATTCTCGTGGCGAGAGTGCATGCCAAAAGGCCGAGAGCACCATGGCTCGCCCGCGTGGAGAGCCCACGCCGCCGTGGCCTTCGGCAGTAGCTTGCCAGTCGAGCGTCGCCTTTGCAACACGGCAGCGGGATACGCACTCGGGCACGAGTACTGAGCCCACGTAGAGCGTGTAGCAGGCGAGAAATAGCAGCACCATGGGCTCATTTTTCTCCCTGCTCAAATCGAACGCGGTCGCAAGCACGAGCAGCAGCAGGAGCGACGCCAACAGCGCACTCATGTCTCGCGAGAAGGGCCACCGATCGACTTTCACGGCACTCGCGACGGCGACGCAGCCGACGACCACCGTTGAGACGAACATGGCGCCGCCCAGCAGCTCGTTGATGCCCGTCTCGCCCACGCCCGACGAGTACGCCGCGATCGCCGAGAAGACGTCCGGTGCGCCGTTACCGAACGCGAGGAACGTCACGCCCGCGATGTCGTACGGGATGTTCAGCTGGTTGTGCAGATAATAGATAGATATGCGAAACAAACGGTAAGTAATTAGCTATGCAACAAGGCATCGACAGGCCATGAACAAAAGCTACTACACGTAATGGATACCTTGTCGCTGATGTTCGCGAGCGTGGGCGAGAAGTACCCGTCCGCAGTGCTCCCCACTGCATACAATTCGCATCCACAAGTACACAGATGCCATAGATAGACACACCGCATATCATACAGCAAATTCATCAGCTCCTTGATCACCCACCACCATGGACGTGTAATAAACAGAGCATCAAGCTTCAAGCAACGCACGGAAGAAGAAGAGCACGCCGAGCCAGAGCAGTAGCACGCCGGCCGAGAGTAGCGGCGCACCGGCGAACACGCAGTAGTGCACATAGAGGTAGTCGATGTGCAGCGGTCCCAGCGTTGCATTCTGCGGGGGCGCGAGACAGTCGAAGCCAAGCCTGTCACGCGCGACGAGCTCCCCGCGCAAGGTGTCCATTTTTCTTCTTCGGTTGCAACGAATAACGATAGTCCCTGAGAACCGCCATTATTCAAAGAGAGAATCATTCACACAAAGACTGCGGATCAAAGCACTTTCTTTTTAAATTATTTGTTCTTACTTAATTAAAAACAGTGCATTTTTGGCTCGATTCAAAACGCTCACTTCAACCACAGTCCATCCAAGACGATAAGTGTGTTGCAGGGCGCGATAGGGGTCCACGGTAAAACTTGACTTGAGCGTGTCTACGACCTTGTTGAGCGTGCCTGAGCTCTTCTCAGCCTATCCACGCAGCGCTGCGGCGGCGACGACCACGCCTTCATCGTAGTATGACGAGAGCAGCACCGAGAGCGAGATCTCGATCTCCTTCGCCTCGAGCTCCGAGCGCAGCGCCTCATTGCTCTTGCGCGACTGCTGCACGTCCTCATCGAGCGTCTTGACCTTGGCCGCGAACTGCACCAGGATGGACGCTTCCCTCTCCGCCAGCAGCAGATGGCCGCGGGCGCGAGGATCTTGAGTTCAAAGCGCTTCCAACGAAACAAGCAAGCGAGACCAACACGATAGTTACACACATCGACTGTACAGCTTGCTATCTGCCATTTCACTTGGTCGTATGAGAATCGTAGATAAATCAACTGGACTCCCTGAACTCCGTGACCCCAGCTATATCTCGAAGGCCATCATGGTCTTTATCCACGTTCGCACTCGAGCTTATGTGCTCGTAACGCCCAGCTGAAGCGCGTGTGCTCGCCCGGCATCTGAAAGAATCGATAACACGCAGCCAGCTATTCCGTTTCGGAGGTTGTAGTCCTACGTTCTCGCTGCGACCACGTGGCTCACAATGCAGGACTCGCAGAAGTGTGTGTGCTCGGCATGGATACACCTTGAACTGAGTATCCCTGTACGATTAGTTAGCGGCCTCTTCACTCACGAGAAGGACGACCGACGGCGCATTTGCAGCTGCAACCGGTTGAGCACCACGACCGAGTAGGCGACCTTGGCGAAGCTCGCGGTCGACGAGACCGCGGGGGACACGGAGCTGTCACGCTGGGTGGAGATAGCTTCGGCCGCGAGCAGAAAGTCGTCGAGCGAGAACTCGTACTTGCGGAGGTGCTGCATGACGCACGTGAGCGCCTTGCGCTTGCCTTTGTCCCCTCCGCCGTAGATCTGCACGATGCGGCCCACGAGTTCATCGAGCTCCTCGAGCGTCTCCGTGAGCTCTGGGAGGTTCCCGCCGCCGAAAAGGCCATTGCGCAGGCGTGCGGCGCGCACGTCCTCCTGGATGAGTGGTACGAGGTGACGCACCGACGTCTGCTTGATGTGCGTGATCTTCTTGCGGAACTCCTGGATGATGTTATTCGCCATCTCCGGATAGTGCAAGCTGATCCTGTCGAGCCCGCTGCGGCTGAGCACAAACAGGCTGATGTACGTCTTGGCGCGGATGCTCGCGGCACGCTTGGACATCGTGAGCATTGCGATCTCGCCAAAGTAGCTCCCTTCCAGTAGCGTGGCCACCACGGCCTCGTTGCTCGTGCCGGCGTGGAACAGCACTTCAGCCACGCCTTTCACCAGGAAATACATGTGTCTCCCCACCTGACCCTCCTTGAACACGTACTCACCGGGCGTGCAAAACTCGGGGTCGAGGATACCCATCAAGTAGCTCACGCAGTTGTCGTCCTGCGACGCGAAGAATACGATCTTGCTCACGACGTCGCGGTTCAGGTGCAGCACGAGCTGGCTGCGCAAATTGTCTGAGAGCGCGCTCAGGATCGTCTCCTCGTTCTCGTCGTCGCGCTGCAGGAGGTAGTACTCGTAGTAGCGCCGCAGCCGTGCGCTCAGCGGTTTGGGGATCCCGCGTTCCTTCAGGTACGCCTTGAGCCGGTCCATGCGCTCGCGGTGCGTGTCCACGTTGATGTGCAGCTCACTCACGAGGCTTGATAAAGTCCCGACGACATACGTGAACGTGGACGCGCCGATGATGACGCCGAGGGCGATGTAGGCCACCTCGGCCGGGTTGCCCGGGTTCGAGTCGCCATAGCCCACAGTCGTCATGGTCGTCACAGCCCAGTACATGGAGAAGACGTACTTCTCGTACGTCGAGTAGTGCGTCGGCATCCAACCCATGAGGCTATTGCCGTAGACCATGGCCGACGAGATGGACACGTAGTAGAAGCCGCACGCCAGGATGTGCGCGATGAAGCACACCTTGAACACGAGGCGGATGACGCGCAGAGTCGCGTGGTTTGCGGCTGCGATTGACTCGACGCGCATGATCGTGCGCAGGAGCTTGAGTACACGCGCAAGCTTGAACAGCCGAATCGCGCGGAAGAAGAAGACTGAGCGCGACTTCTGGTGCGACGAGACCCAGAGATTCATGACCGCGGACACAGGAAACACGGATACAAAGTCCACGAGGAACCAGCTGCGCAGGTACACGCGCGCGATCGCCCACGGCGCCGTGATGAGTCGGCTGCCGCGGTCCACGACCACGGTCCGGAAGTTGAGCAGAATGTCGACGGAGAACATGATCTCGATCGCGACCTCCAGGTGCATGATCCATGGCGTCTGGTCGGACACATCGGAGAGGAACGTAATCTCGAACGGGATCACAGCGGCGCAGTAGATCAGTTGCAACCCAATGAAGCAGTCCCACGCGAGCTTATACGGGTGATCCGGTGCAATCGGGCTCTTGAGCTTGCGTCTGAACTTTCCCAAGGATGAGATCTCGTCGTTGTGTGACAGGATGTCAATCATGCGCTGCTTCTCCGTGACCGAGTTAAAGACCGAGACCCCCATCGAAAGGTCAAGCGTCATCTTCTGCAAAATCGGGATTGGCACCGAGCGGTAGGAGGTCAATACACCGTCTAGTAGCACGGTCAGTGTCGGGTATATGTTCTCGATCCCGATCAGCTCGGAGACCGGGTCGCTCTTCTGGGAGCTCAGGTATACGCGGTACCGCGCAAGCGTCTGCTGGAAGACGCAGTCGTAGAGCGCACTGCGGTCCTGGTGGTACGTGAGAAGCGTCTGCTCCACGTCGGGAAACTCTTCGATGAGCCGATCAAAGTCCTCTTTCGGCAGCGTGTAGAGGTCACAGCTGGACTTGGCGGTGTACGAGTTCTGGTGCAGCGTGTAATTGAGCAGCGAGGATTCACCAAAGATGCCATGCTCGGTCAGGATCTCGAGCACGACGATCCATTCATCATTGGGCGCTGTCCGTTTGACTTCGATAACTCCAGAGTTCAGGATGAACATCTCTGTGCCGACAGAGTTTTCCTTCGCCAACACGTCGCCAGTGACTGCAATCAGCGGTTTGATATACATGGCCATGTCCATCACGAACTGCGTGCTCAGGCGCTGGAAAGCTGGGATGAGGAAGAACGAGTTCTTGTAGGTCTCTTGAAGTACCTCGCCACGCAGAGAGAGCGAGAACTCACAGAGCAGCTCGCGCTCGTCGAAGGCACTCGTCTTTGCAATGTAGTGGCGGAAATACCGCAGCAAATTGCTCTTGAGCTGCTTCGGGATCGCTTTCTTCTTAACAAACTCCTGCACAATGCTCAGCTTCCTCGCTCGCGTCGTGGTCTCTCGATTCCAGTTCCCGAGGATCTTTGTGATGTTCGCAATGATGATGCCGAACCCGCCCGCACCGATTACCATCGTGACCATGGAGTACAGCCGCTCGTCCGTGTTAGTTGCGTGAATGTCTCCGTAGCCAACCCCTGCAACCGTAGCAATAACCCAATAGAAGCTGTATAGGTAGCGCACTTGCGCTGTTTCTTCCGCAAGCCCGCTCGAGGTGATCCACGTCACAGCCATGATGTCGTCCGTGTAGCCAACGTAATGCCAAAAGCACGTCAGCACGTGCACAATGAGCATCACCTGACTGATAAGCCTCGTCATGCGGGTGAGCACTGCGTCGAGCTCCAAGGCGTCCTCCATCTTCATCGCGAATTGCCGCAGCTTAATCAGTCTCGCGAGCTTTGTGATGCGCACGAGGCGAATCATGCGTGTCAGCTTCAGCGACAGCACTGAGTTGTCCCGCGATTCAGTGCTGACTCCGTTGAGCATGTAGTCGGCGGGGATGGCCGCAAGCACGTCGGGGATGAACCACGACGCGAGGTACTTTCTCGCGATCTGTCTGTGGTCGCGCACCATGGGCTCCTCTTCGCTCACGTAGAAGCCCACGAAGAAGTTCTGTACGACGTCGAGACAGAAAAGCACGTCCATGAGAATCGAAATCGACCGCCAGTTGAGACTGAACACGAGATCGGGAAAGCCAACTTCGATGGGAATTAGAATGGCGCTGTAGAGAACGACCACCATGATGAGTGAGTCCCACATGAGCTTGGGGGTTGTGCGCGGGTCGAGAACCGGCATTGAGACGCACGGAATGTGGCAGCGGTGCTGGTTGTAGAACTTGCTTGACTGAAGTGTCACTCGCGAGTGGCGATTCATCTCTTCGGCCAGCACGCAAGTGGAAGCTCGAGACTGGTGTGATCGCGTGGGTGAGCCGTTGACAAAGCCCTCGGCAAACGAGCCTCTCGTGGATCCTGTTCGGCCTACTGAATCCGCTCGGCCCAACGAGTTTCGACCAATAGATCCTCGTCCAACTGAATCCTGTCTCGGAGTCGTGAGCGTCGCTGGGATGGACTCCAGGACGTGCGGCCTACTTCGACCGGCAGCATTGGCATTTGTCGGAGAGACTGCTGGTGTCACTTTTGAAAGCTTGGCGTTGCTCGGGGACACTGGCGAGGCTCCCAGTTTCTCAAAACGAGTCGGCAGCTCCGGGCCTCGGTTCGGCGACGTCTCTAGCGCAGGCAATGGCGCAACATGGCTCTTCTTTCGGTTCGTTCCAGTCGACGCTGCCCGGGCTAGCTGTGGGGCCGGGGCCTTTCGTGCTGAGCCAGAGATGAGTGTCGCGGTCGGGGAGGTGGCCTTTAAGCGTGGGAGGTCGGAAGCTTCATTCATCTATGCATCCGCCAAGCGAGCGAGCTGCCACCTGTGCAAATGATACAGCAAATGATGCACCCACGTTAGTTACACCATCACACACAATAAAATCGACTCGCTCGCTCACGCGCAGTCAGTCAGG
Organism: Globisporangium iwayamae; assembly: GCA_023336215.1. Lineage (NCBI taxonomy): Eukaryota > Oomycota > Peronosporomycetes > Pythiales > Pythiaceae > Globisporangium > Globisporangium iwayamae. The sequence goes on from JAADWP010000394.1 coordinate 11,773, forward strand.
AGTCTTTTTTTGGTACCTGCCCGCTCCCTTTTTCCACCTCTCCGCCAGCAGGCAGGGGCGCGACTGACCTCGCTCACCAGCGGCAGTCTCGACATCAGTGACGGGCTGTGAGATTCTTAGCACACTCTAGAACATCACAACTCTCGAAGAGGGGCAGCAGCAAACTGCAAATAGTTGACCTATCACAACGTGTGTTCGGGATCTGACCATGGCAAAGGCATCACTTTACAGTGTGCGTGTACGAAGTCGGGTTTTGAGAAACGACGTCGTCTCGGTCGATGGGAAAGACGGTCTCGGACCCCATCCGCCGGATCGCAGTTATGCTGTCGATCTCACGGCAGATTGTCCTCGCGTTTGGAACGATGAACACGTTCCACACCCTGGACAGGAACGCGCTGAAGAGTCCGGTGATAGAGCAGAAGACGCAGCAGAGAAAGAGTCCCGTGACCCCACCGACGCGCAAGATCCCATAGAACTCGCGTCCGAACGAGATGTACGACGACATGAAGAGTACGGCGACCCACCAGAACGATAGTGAAGCCAGGATGAGCACCAGCATGATACTGTAATTGCTGGACACCTCGACCAGCAGTCGCATATTCGCGAGGAAGACGACTGTGAAGTTCTGGGCAAGCCCCATGGACCACAAGTCGTTGTCCTTCCCTTGACTGGACCACGGAACCAGTGGAATCAGCTTCGCTGGCACGAGAATGATCAGGATCGACGCGATCGTCGCTTCCAGCATCCAGTACACGAACACCTTGACGTTCAGGAACGTGTGTAGGAAGCCATCTTGGTAGAGCTTCGGGTAGAGCACTGACGTCTGTGCGGAGATGTCTTTGTCCAGCACTGCAAAGTAGAGAACAGGTAGCGACGTGAAGCAAATGTTGAAGAGCTGCAGCAGCGTGTCGTAGTAGGTGCTCTGTCCGGAGTAGAGGCAGTAGCATCCGTAGACGAACTGCGGGAGCACGAGCAGCACGTTCTTGTAGAAGATGTACAGCGTGAGGATCGACACGCGTCGATTCATCCATCTGCCATGCACGAGGATGAGCCGCTGCAAATGCTTGAACATCGGGATTGAGTAATCACTTGCATCAGACGCTTGTTGTCCTTCTTCACCGGCGATGCCCACGCCGATGTGTGCCCGCTGGATCATCGGGACATCGTTCGCGCCGTCGCCAACCGCCATCGTCACCTTCGTCGGATAGAAATGGCGCACCATTTCGACAATGAATTCCTTCTGCTTGGGGCTGATGCGCGCACAGAGTACAGACTGGCAATGCATGGATAGCGAGAGGAAGTCATGCTCGATGCCAAAAGTCTTGATCGCTTCGACTGCGGTGTCGTTGAGCAAGAGCGCCATCGGCTGATGTGTACTATCGTTCTGCGCACTCTGCAATTCCTTTTGCAAAAACCGAATCGCGGTCGTCTTCGACTCTAGCAGCTGGTTGTCAATCAGCTTGATCAGCTTCATTTCGCTCGATATCAATCGCACCGAGTAAGCTACGTTGGTTGCAGTGTCCGGTCGATCGCCAGTCAGCATCCAGACCTTGATGCCTGCAGCTCGGAATTTTTCGAGGCACTCGGGAGCGCCTTCCTGAATTTTATCTTCGATGCCGGATACTCCGATAAGCATAAGCTGCTGCTCGAGCTCACTCACGACATTATCCACGTCTTCTTCGGAGCCTTCTTTATTTGCAGCGTTCCTCGCAGCGACGTACTTCTCAAGCCACGACTCATAGTCTTGTTTGGCGATCTGGCGTTCGGCAATACAGAGAACGCGGAGGCCGTTGGAGCTATACACCTGCATTTGGTCCTTCGCCTGCATCACTTTTCCGCCGTGGTTGCGGTCACTCAGGGATGCCAAGATGACCGAATCAGCTCCTTTGCAAAACAGAATGTGTTGCCCCGAGGCGCGCTCGCGGCACAGGATGGAACTCTTCTTGCGGTCGCTCGTGAACTCGAAAATGTGAAGAATCTCGTACTCGACTTCGTCACCATGGACGCGCAGAAAAATGTGTTCATTGTCCCGACGTCGAAGCTCGATTCCAGCTCGAGCAGCAGCCATCACAAGTGCACGCTCGTCCGGTGATGGACCCGAGTACTCGAGTATTGAGTCTCCGCCCGATGGCGAAGCCGAGATGACTCCTGGGGAAATGGAGTTGTTGACCGCGAGATTGATGAAGAATCGATGCACCTGTGGAGACTTCAGCACCACTAATGCGTTCTTCGACAACGTCGCTGGTTCGAGGCGTGGTGATCGTGGAGAGCGGGACGATTGGTCGATTTGCCGTAGCGACCCGTCCGTGGGGTGATAGCCGTAGGTCTTTCCGTCCACGTGGCAAGTCTGAAATTCCATTCGGTTGCAAGTCAGCGTCCCTGTCTTGTCCGTAAAGATGTGTTCGACCATCCCGAGCTCTTCGTTTAGTTCTGACGACTGCACGCGCACGACTTGTCGTTTGTCAACGGCCTTGAAATCGGCAGCGAGCGTACTCGGATCCTCTGAGCTGATGCGCATCTCTCGGTCGTTGATGATGACGAGTGACTGGAAGTATCGCGTGAAATCGATTGTGACCTGGAGCGAAATTGGCACAAAGTTCGAGAACAGCAGCATGTACGCGAGGAACAGCCATATGTAGTCGATCGTAGTCGCGTTCTTCGTGTCATCAGGGATGTACGGGTTGTCTTGAACGCTGCTGGAGCTTACCAAACGCTTTTCGATCAGCACAGCAATGACCAGGATCACGATCTGTGCCAGTACGACCCACAGGGTGATCTTGTTGATGAACTTATACAGCCAACTCATCTTGACGGGAGTCTCGGAAGAGTTTTGACGAACTCGGGTATCATCACCGGTGTAAATCACGCTCCCGATTACCCAATTGGTGTCCTTGAGGTGCGTACCGCGCAGCAAGATGTGCGAAATGTCGAGCTCAGCTTGTCCGGTCGTGAACAGAACCGAGCCTTTGAACTTGTCGATGCGCCGGTTTGGAGCCTCGCACTCCAACTTGATCCCACTGAGATTTTTGACCACGTCCCCATCAAAGCGCTTTCCGTCCTGAGAGAATGACACAGCGTATACCGCCTTGCACAGCTTGGGATGCGCGTAGCGGGGCTTCAACGAAGATTCGCCATCCAAGTTCGCCGTCGTGACGTAGCATTGCCCATTCGCGCTGTCACTTGTCGCGATGATGACGATGTCTGCTGGAATCGCCTCGTTTTGGGCAACGTGAATTAGCTCACCAACTCTCAAGTCGGCACACGTAGCTGCAGCGAACTGGGTTTCAGGAAAGTGCAGCTTGTTCACTGGTGCGAGATTCTGTTGCGCGTCGGCTCGATGGCGTTGCAGATCCTCAAAGAGATCTCGCACGCCGCTCACCACGATGATGAAGAACAGCGGCACGATCATTGTTGGCACTCCGCTGGAAGAAGTCACATCTGGAAGCAACTGCAGCGCCGTGATGAACAGAAAGTAGATGTTCGAGAACCGCGTGAACTGCTTGAAAAAGTTCTTGGGCACAAAATTGTACGCGGTGTAGATCGATGTCTTGACTGTATTTGATGGGAACAGCTCCTCTTGATCCTTCGCGCCGAGAAGAATGGTGCGACCTGGGACCGGAATCGTCGCTCTTCTACTCTTGGAGCTGTTCAAGACTTTGGTTGGGGAGGTAACCATCATAGTCTTGTAAGCGTCGTGCACCATGTATGCGCTGCCACGTTGGAGGGCGCAGTCAACTCGGCTACCTGAGAGGCAAGAGTGCAGCTTTCGCCTGTTGTATGACCGTGAAGCGCCGTGCCTCCCGTTCTTTCAAATGCCCATGACGGCGGAGCACCCTCCAGCAACCTAAATATACTTTCTCCTCGGGCTCGTGCTAGAAACCTCGTGGAACAGCTTGTCTGATACGGCATCGCTCACTCGTCCACTCGCGAAACACCTTGGATCCACTGTGCCAGCGCGCACGAAGGTCGACTTATTGGCATATCGGTTTGAGGAGGTACGACAAGCCATTTCACTGCTCACTTGCGCAAACTATGGTGTTTCCAATTTCTTCTCCGAGTCTCATTGTTACTGTAGCCCACATCACACTGGTCCAGTTGGGGAGGCGTGGTACACACATCCCACTGTGGTCCACATCCCATGCGCTGAGCCCCAAGTCTGCTGAACCTGGAGTCAGCCAAGACGTTCCAGTCGCGGTGGGCCACAACTCGACTCCAGTACCAACCACTGCAGCTCCAACTCCAGCTCCAACCACCCCTGCACCAACCGCTCCGCCTGAGAAGTCTTGCCGTGACATGGACAGACAGCACCTGACAAAGAAGTATTTTTACTCGCATCAGTATCGAACCGAGTTTGGACAGCCGCAGGCGACGACATCGATCGATCTATAGGTAAAGAACGGTACCTGACGTGATGGTATGGGAGACCATCGATGTGCGCTTCTCTGCAAGCTGCGTCTTCGCCATTAATAAGTGCTTAGCCCGCGAGCCTGCAGTTGTCAGCATGGACCATAGAAAGCATACCTGCTCTTCATTACCTAGAAAGGTATACTGCTCAGCTGATGAACTTGCATCACCAGTAATGAACCTGAGCACAGCACTTGCATTGTAGATAACGAACGAGAAGGCACAGGAGATACACAACATACAACCGTGTTTTCTATGGGTGACAGCGATTCGTGCGAAACAATCTCCGGGTGGGCGTCGCTCATCTCTGACTGCTCGATGTCGCGGCCGCCTGGCAATGCGACTGGACGCGGCTTTCGTACCCTTTCCACACCTGACACGTGAATGCGAGATCTTCGCGGAAGACATCGCTTTTCTACGATTGAAATGGATACGAGCAGCATACACAATGAGCAAATCAGCCATGGTTGAGTTCAGCATGCGACGACAATCATGCGCACCTCAATCTGCGTGTTGATCTCCTTCATGACTTCATTCAGACGCGCGACCGAGCCTGTGATACGCTGGAGCAGCGCCTATAAACACACGTACACACACATACATACATCAGCACAGCACAGTACGATGTGCCTGTGTGATGGTGTTTTCATTGGTGCTGTCACGCTTGCAGAGACAACGGACGCACCTTTTGCTTCTCTTCGTGCGGGTCTGTAGGAAGAACGTGATGACACAAGAGCGCAGCGAGCAACACACACAAGAGCGTAATGAGCACATACACACACACTAGTGTCTGTGGATATGATTGGTGGACGCATGAAGAGAGCAACCCACGCACTCTGCATCGCCGCACTCTACTGCTTCTCGTGCCTCGTCTTGGACATGCGTTGCCTTTGTTTGAATGCAGGTTTCCGCGCGCAAAAAAGAGAAAGCTTGCATGTGATTGGATGAAATTCGAGATAATCAATAGTTTGTTCCTTTTCTTCCAATAAAAATCTAGTAGTCGTAAAACATTCGAACTACGCATGCGTACTTAATCGGAAAACGTCCTCGAGATGTCCTCGCTAGCTTTGTGCTCAATAGCTTTGTCGTGCGCACCACGGAGGTGGTGCGACGCAGGGTCCTCCGGATTGCAGCACACCCAAGCTGCTGGAGCTTCGAACCCTCTGCAACGCCACTTGGACGCCTTCGACGTGGTCAGTGAAGATAATAGCGGTGACTCTGTACTTCGCAACAGCTTTCGCGTCGTGAAGAGTCTTCACGTCAACAACGACATCAAATAATCCATCCTGCAGCACCGATGACATGAAGATCGACGACAGCTCGCTCGGCTGGGCGACCAAGGAGGAGCTCTAGGACTCCACGTTCATCACCTCAGAGTTCAGCCAGATCACCGGTACTTGCCATGAAGGAAGGCCATCAGAGCGAGTCAGACGCTCGCTCTGCTAATTCCATCCAGCGTATTTTTACTTGCGTCAGTCAGTGGCCTTGGCAAAGCAAAGCATGGGCTGCACCGAAAGCAAAGCCGACCTTCAGGTTCTGGAAAGGTATGCAACCTTGCTGAAGAACCCCAAGGTCACTGCGGCGATGGATGCGCTCGCAGGTTTGTGCTATAGCGAGTCTTCTGCCTGTGTCTACACTTCAAACCAACAACTTCCTTGGTTATTTGCGTGCCGTCACCAGTCGACCGACGTGACGCTGGCCTGCGCTTCTATCGGGTCTTCGCATCCATGGACACAGAGTGAGAAGCGTGCTACGCCAAGTGATGAGATGATACCGCAACCATTCGTCACCACTTTGTGCTGCTTTTCTCTGTACTCCTGTGGCATGTTTAGCGGCAGCAACTCGATCGATCTGGATGAGCTTCACTGCTACTTGGGACTTCCAAGGACAGCCTTTTCGGACCAAGTCTTCAGTGGTCTAGGTAGGTTCTGAACGTTCGCCATCCGCTTGGCCTAGCACGCACAATTCATTGCTCTCCACTCGACGGTTGACTCTAGGCAAGCAGGCGTCAGCGCGCGCAGTGAGCTTTGACGGTGCGAGTTCTGACTGATCTCAACCTATAGCGGGTATCAAACCATTTCGACTAAGACCTCAACATGCGACCAGACTTCGTACTCAACATCTGGAACTTCTGCACCATGACGACGAGCGATTTGTTCACGCACGTCTTCAGGATATACGGTGAGTCTATGAGTTGCATGTGTATCCGAGGCTGGTACGACCGAAGACGCTCTTGACGACACAGGGGGTTGAGATCACATATCTGTTATATTATGGTTCTCTATTGCAGACGACGACCAGAACGGGACCTTGGACGCGGCCGAGTGCGACAGCTTGTTCCGCCTGCTTTACCACACAGATGAGCTCTCCCCGGACATCAAGAAGGTGGTGGCAGACGTGGACGCGAACGGCGACGGCCTGCTCAGTCTCGGTACGTTTTCTAGTAGCAACCCTCGTTTATGATTGTAAATCCCTGTCCAGATCTGAAAAGTCGCATATTCTTACATCTGCAGACGAGTTCTCACTGCTCTGTTCACGCAACAAGGCACTCATGAGCCCCGTGATCCTGCTACAAGCCAAGGCGCGAGAGAAGGTTCGTTCGAGTGTTCAACTTCCGTGGCTGTGTATCTCTAGCGAATCCTAACCCAAGCTGTCTGTTACTTCTCCATGCGCTCCACAGTGTCTAGGTGCAGCGTTCTGGACGAAAGAAAGCAAAAAGCGATTGACTCTGATGGCTGGGCACAAAGACATCTTTTCGCTGGTTCAGAAGAAGAGTGAGCATCCGAGAGAGCCCGTCGAAGCCAAGAAGCGCTTTGACCCAGTCGTTGATAAAGAAGCCGTGCCTCCACCAGCGCTGCAGCCGAAGGCTTCCGAGCGCCTCGCTGCGAAACAGAAGCTTCAGGAGCTCAAAGCGCTCGAGAAATGGATCGAAGAGCAACGTCAACAACCAGCGATCGACAACTACTTCGTGACATTCTCGGACAAGTCCGTGAGCGATTCCAGGCTGAAGCGCCTGCTAGAGGTCACCAAACCGAGTGCAGACGACGTGAAGATCACCACGGAGCTGCGGTACAGCACTGCCGTGTGCGCAAAGAGTACGTGAAGCCTCAGCTTCTGTCATAGCTGTCGACTGTCACTGGGACTTCGATCTAACCCAATGCTGTATCTACATAGAGTTCGAGGCTGCGAAGGCAACAGTGCGCGCAATCTGGGAAGCTGAACAGCAGAGCATGACCGAGAGGCGGCACGAAACCGTCAAGGGTATGGTCAAGAGCGTATCAGCCAAGACGCTGCTCAAGCAAACCAGCAAGCAGGTGCGCAAGCTCTCTATAGTACACATCACCACCACCTCAGTGCTCTCACGAGACACATGAGCTACCTCTTTAACGGCAAACCTACCTTCAAACTCTCGCAGTCGGCAGGCTCGGCGATCGGCAGCTACCTCCAGAAGAAGCTCAATGAGGCCGAGCAGGACGTGCGTCGACAGGTTCAGGAGCGATGGGAGACGCTCGAACGCGCTGCCAAACACATCGCCAGCCAGGACCTTGCAGCCTTTGACGAAGTACAAAATCGCCAGCCGATGGGCTCGCTCTTCCAAAAGGATGAGAGCAATCACTGCCACTCGATGACTTCGACCTTTGGCCTCGAACGCACTAAGATCGTCCCGATCAACACCGAGTCCTGGACCGAGTGCTACGATGAGGCTCACGCCCGATTTTACTACGTGTCGTCACTGGGCTACTCGACGTGGGACCGGCCCGAATCCTTTGTAGTGCAGTGATAAATGAGTGGTGAGAATTGCTTGAGACCAGAGCCAATCCAAGAAATGTTCTGCAGTGGATGTGAGATGAAACTGGTTTTGACCTACTAACAAAGTCTGACTTCACGATCTCTCGCACCTGGACTCGCTAGTCAAGTTTCCCTCAAAGTCTTACTTACCAGCTAGGCGGCGCGCTGCAGATCGCTCGTGATCCACGTGACGATGGACTGGAGTAGCTCCTGGTCGTGAATGCGCAGCTCGTCGTTCAGTTCAGCCGACGGGGCCTTCTGGTGATGGTGGTGATGGCGGTGGTGTTGCTTCTGGTTCTCCAGCTGGTACTGCTGCTGGCGACTGAGCTGGTAGCTCTCGGCGCGCAGCGAGTGCAGACGCACCATGTGGCGGTGGAACGCCGCCTGGATGCGCTCGCGAAGCATCATCACGATATTCGCCTCCTCCATGCTCTGCATTTCGAACACGATCCACTCGTCCAGCACGAACAGCCAAGTGCGCTGCTCAACCTCGACGGCCTCGCCATTCTCATCAACCACCGTATGCAACACAACGCGCTCTTCGATCTTCGCCAGTTCGTTCTTGCCCATGAGAAGCATCGGTAGCAGCACAGATGACAGCTTCGAGCCGTACTTGGCCACACGCGCGCGCTCCGACTGCATCATCTCGTGGAACACGATCCAGTCAAACTGACCGCCGCTAGCAGCATTCTCATCAACAGCGTCAGTGTCTCGACCGTTTTTGCCCTTGGCGCGCATCTTCGTGGCGGTAGATGACGACGGCAAAACGTTGTTGCTCCACGTCAACACGGACGACGAGTCCATTTTCACCTTCACCTTCTCCTTCGACGTCCAGTTGCGGCTAGTCGAGTTCGCCGGCGTGAAGAGCGCGTTCGGGTACATGCCCGCGCCAAGCGCCATGAGGTACCCCGTGAGCTTGTCTATGCCATTGGTCGTGAGCAGCTGCGTCTCGTGGGCCATGCCCAGGTCCTCGAGCTCCTTCTGCGACTGGCGGTAGATCGAGAAGATCTGCTCGAGCGTCTGGCGGTGAAGCATGTTGCGGCGGCAGAAGGCGTCGAGTTCGTGGTATGACCGCGACGGGAAGCTCGCGTACGCCTCGAGCGCCTGCATGAGGATGAAGTGGTCGCTTTGCATTGGGATGGGCGTGTTGCGCATGAAGTTCTGCTTGGACGCCTCCACGCGACGCAGCTCGTCGCTCGTCATGCCCAGGAAGTTCAGGAATGGGTCGCGGTACCCGCTCAGCGCACACGTCGTCTCGAGGATCATCGTGAAGCTGCCCAAAAAGTGGCCCCAGAGGATCAATTTCCCCATCTGCACCGATACGCCGCCGTTGCAGATGTGCCCCAAGTGCCACCCGAAGAGCGTGATCCCGCCATCCTGGGTCTCGAGCGCGTCCATGTCGCACAGACGCTGTAGCGACGCGTCGATCGCAGTCTCGCTCGGTGGGTCCATGGCCTCCATCAGAAACTCCTTCGCGTCGCTGATGTGCAGTTTGTTCTCGAACTGGAGCAGCTTGATCTGCAACAGCAGCTCCTCCAGCGGCGTTGTGAGCAGCTCCGGCACCATGAACTCCTTCATGGAGCCTTCATAGCGAGACCGCGAGAAGAGGCGGAAGCAGACACCGGGACGCACGCGTCCAGCTCGTCCCGTGCGCTGCACGCAGTTCGCCTTGGCGACCCAGGTCGTCTGCAGCCCCATGACGAAGGACGAGCTCGAGGTCGTCGCGAGCGCGTGCGCCTGCTTGGACTTGCCGCAGTCGATCACGAACACCACGTCCTCGATCGTGAGACTCGTCTCGGCGATGTTGGTCGCCAAAATCAGTTTTCGTTTGCCCCGTGGCGGCTTCATGAACGCGCGACGCTGCTCCTGCGCTGAAAGCCGAGAGTGCAGCAGCGCGATCTCGTACGTCGACGACGTGTAGTCGTTGCGCAGCAGCGCGCGCTCCAAGTACGAAATCTCCTCCCAGCCGGGTAAGAACACGAGAATCGCACCCTTCGGGTCCTTTGGATCGAGCGGGAAACGTCGGTCGATGAGGTCGAGTAGCCGGAGCAGGACGTCGTAATCCACCGCCTGATCGCGCATCAATGCGTCCTCTGCCTTCGCATAGGTCGCCAGCAGGGCGTCCTTTTCGTCCTGTGTGATGGAGTTGAGCTGGCTCTGCAGCGCCTCCAGCGTGCTTAGTGGTGGTGATGAGCTGCTGTTGGTTTTCTTCTTTGTGGACTTCATGGACAGTGTCTCCGACTTGGCTTTCTTCTTCTTGGGCGCGTCGTGCTGCACCTCTCCAAAGCACATGGCCACGTGGAGCCCAAAGGCCTCTTCATCAGCAAAGCCGCTGCCGTTGCACATCGGACAGAGCAAGCCCGAGTCTTCTGCATCGCCGCCTTCGCTGCCATCACCATCACCGCCATCTTCTTCATCGATATCTTGCCCCTTGGTAGCGTACGAGTCCATGGAGAAGTCCGTCTGCTCGCGGCTCAGCAGCGCGAGCGCATCTTCGAGAAAGAGCGTCGTGACCGGGTAGCACCGGCCGCCAGACATCTCGAGCATCGGTGCCTTGTACTCGGGCTGGAAGTACCGCGCGAACTTCTCGACCTGGATCGTGGCGCTCATGAGGATCACTTTGAGGTCCTTGCGCTGCCTCAGGATGCTCGTCTTGAGCAGGATTAGCAGGTAGTCCGTGAACTGGTCACGCTCGTGCACTTCGTCGAGGATCAAATGCGAGAAGCCCAGGGCGAGCGGGTCGCTATTGAGCCACTTGAGTAGTGTGCCCGTGGTGCAGAAGATAAGCTTGGACTTTTGCGCGTCGAAGGACGAGTCGAAGCGGATCGCGTGGCCCACTTCCAGCGAGTCGGGCGCGCCCGAACCATTCACACCCGTCGTGGCGTTGCTGCTGCGTTCGCGGGCGACGCGTTCCGCCAGCGAGATCGCGCTCAGGCGGCGCGGTTGCGTGCAAATGATCTTCGTCTGGTCGATCTTCCCGTTCGCGATCGCATCGTCCAAGAGAAACTGCGGGATCTGCGTGGACTTGCCACAGCCCGTGTCGCCCGAGATCACGATCACCTGGTTCGACGCCACAAGCTCCAGAATCTGCTCACGATAGGAGAACACGGGAAGGTTCATGGTCGCTGGGGACGGCGCCTTGAGCGATTGAGCGTTCTTTTTTGGAGCTGCGCCTTGCTGCAACGGCCGGAATTGTGATCGCCCAACGTTCCGCTCGTGGCTCTGCACGTAGGACGCCATGGAGCGCGAATGAATCGACGCATAAGGGTCCTTGGCGTCAGCACCGGCAGGCTCCGGATACCGTGCCAGATACTCGATCACTGGCTCGGGCATCCACTCGCACGCATCCTGGTTCACCTGCATGGGCGCCAGACGCAACGAGATCTCCTCCATCTTGGCGTTCTTCTTCACCTTGGCGACGTGGATGAAGCGCGTGTCGCCCTTACCCGAGCTTTTCGAGAACAAGCCGTACTTCTGCGCGAGCGAGTGGATGTAGCGCCGTTGCGTGTTGTCGTAGTCGGTCGGGAAGCTCATCTCGTTGCGCGAGCCGTCCTCCACGAGCTTCAGCAGCTCCGCGTTCACCTGCATGCAGAACGCCTCGTCCAGGTTGATGCTGGCGTTCGGGTGCGACGCCTTCTTGCTGAAACGCTGGGTCGAGTCATCATCGTCGCGTCGGCTGCGATAGCCGCCGTCGTTGCGTCCACCACCGCGCCCCCTTCCACCACTACCGCCGCGCCCACCGCTGCCGTATCCGCCGTATCCATCGTATCCGCCGTACCCGTCGCCTCGTCCGCGTCCACGTCCGCCACCACGGCCGCCGTCAAAGTTGCCTCGTCCTCCACGGCCTCGACCGCCACCACCGCCGCCGCGACCTCCACGATCAGAAAATCCTCGCCCACGTCCGCCTGCATACCCTCCATTGCCATAACTACTGCTGCCGTCGCCTCCACGGCCCCTGCTGCCGCCGCGGTGCGAGTGTCGCCCAGATCCTGTCGACTGCTCCATACCTTCGTAAGTCCGACCCTCCGACCCAAACTACCAATATCAAAAATGGTACATATGGGGTACAGTGTACCGGTGGCGTACCACGCGACATAGAGGTTAGGTCAGGGTTAGGGCGATTCAGAAAGAGGTGACGGGC
>JAADWP010000395.1:0-24073 GCA_023336215.1 Globisporangium iwayamae
GACTCTGCAACACCTCTGTAGCTACAGAGCGTCTGCCGGGAGTGTAGGAGAGAGGTCTCGCTGCTGCTCGGACACCACCACGGATGGTACAATATCAGCAACTGCACAAAACAACAACACTGCTCTGGGCCATAAGTGAGCCCCCATACCCTCTAAGCAGGTGAGCTGCCTGTGGCAAGCGTACGAGTTAACCCGCTCATTGTGTCCGACTAACACTGTTGCGTTGGGCAGCAAGAGATAGTGAGAGAGAGAGTGCCAGTGGTTTCCAAGTGCTCTGTCACACGCCGGACTAGACAATGTGTGAGTTACGTCTAAATGATCTAGGTCCGGTCGCTTCGGCATCGCGCAGCCGTCCATTGAGAGATAGACCCTCGCTGCGGTCCAGCGCTCGCCACATTTGTTTCTTCTTCGGAAGTTGCAAAGGAAGATGTGATATGCACTGCGAGGTAGCAGAGGTAGCAGTTACTCACTCACTCAATCCACCCATCTTGACAGAGACTGTGAGACAACGGGAGTGTAGCTCTGTACTATACACCCTGGATCGTCGTTGGTGCTTGCGCAGCCACGTCAGTTGCAAGCCAACGCCAAACGCCAAACGCTCCTCCTCCTTCCATCACCTCCACGCTCACTCTTCACATTCAACACGAAAGATGGACAGACAGACAGCAGAAGAGAACGGTTGAATGAATGCTCCGCAGCTCCTCTCTCTCCAAGCTGGCGTGGCGTGAGAGAGCTCATTATGCTTCTGATGTGAGTGTCTGCTGTTTTGCCAGTACATTGTTTCTGAAGCAAATGGACGCAGTAGCAGCGCTTCAGGAGTGACTTGGAACGAGGCGACACGCACGCATCATCAATCGGCGGAGCCAATCAGATCGCATGGCGAGAAATTCAAACCCTCCCCACAGCGCCTACCACGCTGATGTACGTCGCTGGCTGACAGATAAGATCGATCTTTTGTTGAGGGAGTGAGGGTTTTTCGAGTGCCTCGGACGAGGCATTGGAAGCCTCTTGGAAGTCTTCTGGTCGGGCTCAAGCGCGCCCAACCAACGCGAAGCAATGTATGGGGTTTGCCATGCTCAGCAGACCAGGAATTGGAGGCTGAGTGTTGTGGGGGGTCATTGATGGATTCAGTGGAGGCGCCACCGCCACCCATTTGGCTACAAACAAACCGTTCTTCTCGCTCTTCGATCAAAAAATTAGTTTTGTCGGCGAGTCAACGAGCCTCCTGCATAATGCTCGCTCTTTCTGCATCATGCTGCAAGATCCTTTTTATCGGAAGTATAGACGTTTTTACATACATTTCATTTGTTATAAAAAACCTGTTTATGTATGTGAATCGTGAAATCGACACACAACACACTCAAATAAACTGCAGAACGATCAACTGGGATGGAGCGGATGACATCAATTAGGCTCGGAGATTATGGCCGAACGCCTATTGTCGGTCCGTTGCGAGCGCTAGGATTACGGCATCTGCGTTCCGCCTCTCGTGATTGGTCTCATCTGCAAAGCAGCAGGTCCGAAACGGAGCTGTTCAGTTCAGCTACTGATATAAACGTCTTCAAACAAGACACCATGTTCCATACAATGAGCAAGATGCTTATACCTCTCAATTTAGATTACCTATTATAAAAGGTCACTAAAGCCCATCAAAAGCGGCCAAAACTGAGCACAGCCACCGCTTCAAAACGAGCCAGCGCCTGTTGTCCACGAAACTTCGACATCTCGAGAGGCCGACTACCCGGTCACGAAGACCACAGTCACCTCATCTCACCTCACTGCCGTTTTTCAATTTCTCTATCACTCTCACTTTCCTCACATCTCAATCTGCGTCCTGGTGCTCAAGCGACAGCTGGTCCTTCTCTCCTGACTCCAGTAGCAGCAGCAGACAGTTTGTGCCTCAACGATGGAGACGCCCCGCACGCCCACGACAAACGCGACGCCTAAGGGCTCAACGGCCTACGTAAGCGCCTCGGAATACAGCGAGGATGCGCAGGTGCAGAATGCCATGTCCAACTGGCGCGTGAGCCGCCTGGCGGTCCTGCTCATCGCCGCGTTCCTCATCACGTTCATGTCCGGAGGGCTCATCCTGGGCTTCGGCCCGCTTTACTCGCTCCTCGTCGGCGAGGGACAGTGGAGCGAGCTCTGTGACGCGAACGAAGAGGTCTCGGGTGCCACGTGCGCCGATCAGGAGGTCTGGCTCCAGTACATCTTCTCCACGAGTTTCCTGTGCCTGAGTCTCGCGAACGCCGCCTTCGGCTTCCTGCTCGACATCATCGGCCCGCGTCTCTGCGTCGTGATCGGCTTTATTGTAAGGACCACAATAACGCCCGTTGCTTGGCTGTGATTGAACAACCACGCCATTGCTGACCTCTGTATTGCTACCATGTATCCTAAACCAGATCACGTTCATGGGCAACATCATGCTCGCGTACGGTGAGTCGACAGTCGGCAAGGGCGTGTCGATCATCGTGGGCTACTCGTGCTTGGGCATCGGCGGTTACTCGGTCTACATCTGCTCATTCCAGTTCGTCCAGCTCTTCGACCGCCCCGGATTTGTCACGAGCACGATCTCTGGGCTCTTCAACGCGGCGGGCTACGTCTTCATGCTGCTGCACATTCACGGCATCACGCGCAAGGGCTTCTTCCTCTTCTACGCGGTCTTCTCGATTGTCTGCATGGTTGTCGCCTGGGTCGTCTACCCACTGCGCCCGAATGCCGAGGTCAACAAGAAGTACACGCTCTCAGGCTTCGGCTGGCGCACGCCCAAGTTCGTGGTACGCCCTTCATCTTCCTTCTGTCCTATCAGTAGCATATAGATGTCCTAGTTCTAACCTAGTATTGATCATGTATGCCGTATAGAAACCGAACTCGACGTGGCCGCTGCTCAAGGCGCAGTTTAAGCGTCCGGACCTGTGGTTCTTTGGCGTCTACTTCGGCTGGATCTCCACCTGGTTTGCGTTCTCGGGTGGTGCGATCCCCAACATCATCTTCAAGCTCGCCGGCGACGACGAGAGCACCGCGAACCTCTACGTGAACTACCTCGTGCCGCTCATCGGCAACAGCTCGTTCCTCTTCACGCCCTTCGTGGGCATGTTCATCGACCGCTTCGGTTTCCGCTTTGCGTTCGGCGCCACAGCCGTCCTCGTGCACCTCTTCATCGGGTTCCTCAACATCGAGTCGCTCCATGTGCAGATCATCACACTCATCTGGTACTCGCTCTCGCAGGCGTTCTTCTACTCGCTCCAGTTCGCCTATATCAGTACGTTGTCTTTGTGTTATTTGTGTCCTACGGGTGGTACCTATTCATGTGTGTGACGTGTCTTTCTGTATCAACAGTTGTGTGCTTCCCGCCTGAGGTCTACGGCTCGCTCCAGTGCTTCCTGGCGCTCTGCTCCTTCTCTATGGGCCTGCTCAACTACGCGTTCAACCCGTGGGCGCAGAACACGCTCCACGGCGACTACACGTGGGTCTTCGTCATGTTCGCGATCCCCGTCGCGGTCTTCTATTTGTTCCTGGGGCTCATCCACAATGGTGCGGCCGCGTCGTCCTACAACGAAGAAGTCGAGAAGGAGGTCGCCGAGAAGAGCGCCAAGCTCTCCGTAGCTTAGGCATCTATCTACCTCACTCTATGAATCCTGTGGCTAGTTTTAGGCTACGTTTGTGCATTTTCGCTCTTAGATATGAGCAGCCTATTGGGACAGATAACAAGACAGCCGTTTGAATTTGAACACCATCAATACAGTATAAGGCTACGTGTGATCGTGGCCCTTTGTCAGGTAAACCACCGCCACCACCCACACATCCGAATCGAGTGCCGCAATCGCGACCACGTTGAAGACGCGCCATCGCACAAAGAAAGAGAGAGCGCGCTTCAACGTGGTTCGTAGAAGCGGCGCCACCCAACATCGGAGGAGGAACACCAGAGCCAGTCAACACCACCGGTCTCGTGATCTTGTAAGCAGTTGTCGAATCAAATCAATCCTGCTGTCCTGATCCGAAAAAATCCTACGGCCACCCATAGAAAAGCCGAGTGTGGTCAGTGGTGGGGTCGTGAGCATGGGAAATCACCAATCGCTTTTGATTCGTTTGCTTGCCGAGTGGTTGTCCGAATAGCAGAGCAAATCCTATGAAGGACCGTACGATCTGCAGCCCGCTGGGCCAGCATATGCAATGTTCACGACATCATGAAACCCTTCACGAAGTGAGTGACTGTAAATGTGAGAGCTCACGTCTTTGAGTATTCAAGGCCAGACTTGTGCAGTCGTTTTCCTGACTGTTCCGTCTAGATTTGAATGTAAAAAATCGAGGCATGTAATGGGGTGATAATTCAGACCTTTTTATCCAAAAATGAGGGACAGTTCGCAAAACAACTTCAACGTCGAAGTTTCTCGTCCACACAACATCAACGTCGAAGTTGAGCCTTTTCCTCGTTTCGTCCTTGTATCGCCCCGATAGACCCCCGCAAGAGCCCTCAGTCCATTGTGCTCAGCCTTAGCCCTGATGGTCACTTCCCTACCTCCCTTTTAGAGCCAAGCAGCGAAAGTGTCAATTCGGACCAGTCACGAAATGGGTCCTTCGCCGACCTCCGGGACGAAGAAGTGAAGTTGACGAGCATTGGGAAGTCTTTTCCCCCATGGGCGATATACCGAAGAGATTCGAAAGGCTGACTCACCGTCTTTCGCTGCTGGTCAAATCTCCTTCGAGTCGCCAGGAATGCCGCAATCAGGCTCGATTGGATGGGTTTCGGTGGAGAGCGCCTGCCTGCGACCACTGACCCCATTCGACCCACCTGTCACTTTCCGTTGATATACAGTACAGCAAATCCGTCACTGCTTGCCTGTCTGGCAGTGCGGCGGAATGTCCTTACACAGGCCAGCCTGGAGCTGTAGCACGCACTGATTGAGGTTGCACTGGGTCATGAAATCTCAAATCTCACACTTCGAGAAACTGAAATACGCAGTATCACAAACTTGATTTTCATGAACCACAACAGCGAGCGGCGGATTTCTTACCGCGCGCGAAGCAGCTGCTGATCGAAGCAGCGCGCGTCATCATTTTGATGAGCCAATCCGTGCGCGTGGTTCTCGTGGTCGTCTTGTCGAGAACCGGAAGGCTGCCCCGGCTCTCTCGCACGTCGAAGTGCCAAAGCTCCGCACACACACCAACGAGCCACACCGGACACAGCGAATGGCTGGCGGGCAACGGCTCAGACGATGCACGCCGCGTGGCTGCAAAACATAACGATACACTCATCCTCCTCGACGGCACCCAAAAGAGCTCTTCAACCAACAGCGCCAACACTTCCACTCTCGCGATGACCTGCTACTGTAGGCAAAGAGCGCAGTGTCTGGAGGACACTCCTGCGTCTTTAAAGACGAGGAAGCGGCCGTTATTGCCCGTTGTTCATTGTTAAAGCTGTGGGTCTGGGCTACTCGCAAATTGCCCCTGGCGCTTCAGCAGCAGGTTTCAGCCGCTACTGGATCTCGATACAAGTCCAAGGCAAAAGGCTCGCTTTGCCTTCTGGTGATCCCAAACAAAAGGGTCAGAAACGAGCGGACAGTACAAGTCGGGAAGCGCAGAAACGGGCTGAGGCGATTGATTGAGGGTCACGCGAGCGAGAGATGCGCAGCAGCACCGCAACTCAACAAGTGTTGTGGTCCTTTCTCTGCGGTCGCTTCAGCTTTTGGGCGTTCGTATCACGTGCGAGCGCATTCGCAACTTCGACGTTGAGCTTTTGAGCTTTTGAGCCTTTGCTTTGGGAGCTGGCTGGCGAGATGAAGACTTGAGCCGAGCGCATTTCGACTTTCGCACTCTTGACGACATCGCACACGACATGAAGTGAAGCAGTTGGACAGCCCCAGCAAAGCTCCCTTCACTTTGGCTCGACAAAGTACGCCGCCGCGTGTAGCACATTGAAAGGGTGGTCCACACAAACCAAATCGATTTCGAAAAGAGCTGTCAACGCTTCCCCATCCCCCTGTTCCTCGCTTTTGCCCCTCCCACCTGCTAAACCGCGTCATCAGGTCATCCATCCGCCTACACTTTCTGTCCCGCTGTCCTGTGCTGCAGCCCCGCCCATCCATCAAGGACCACATGGCCACTCATCTGAAGCCCACATGGCGAGCGAGCAAGCGCCTGCTAATCTTCAGCCTCTATCGCTCTCATTCCTCGTCTTGCTGAGCCGCGCGTGCAAGTCTCCGGCTTCTTCAGTCTCTCACGATGGACGTCCCGCTCACGCCGACCAAGGAGGTCGTGGGCACGCCCACGGTCACGCAGTACGCCAAGGTCAACGACGAGCTTGAGATCCAGAACTCGCTCTCCAAGTGGCGCGTGAGCCGCGAGGTGATCATCGGCGTCACGTCCGTGCTCATCACATTCATGTCGGCCGGCCTCATCCTGGGCTTCGGACCTCTCTACTCCATGCTCGTGGATGAAGGTCAGTGGAGCGAGCTCTGCGACCCGAACGCCGAGCAGGACGGCCCCACGTGCGCGCGCCAGGAGGTCTACCTCCAGTACATCTTCTCCACGAGTTTCCTGTGCCTCTCGATCGCGAATGCGGCCTTCGGGCTGCTGCTCGACATCGTCGGCCCACGCGCGTGCGTGATCCTCGGACTGCTCATCTCGTTCCTGGGCCACATGCTCATCGCGTACGGCCAGTCGGATGTCGGTATGGGCTACTCGATCATCGCCGGCACGTCCATGCTCGCGATCGGCGGCTACGGACTCTACATCTGCTCATTCCAGTTCGTACAGCTCTTCGAGCGCCAGGGCTTCCTCAGCGCGTCCATCTCGGGGCTCTTCAACGCCTCGGGTTACGTCTTCATGATGCTGCACATCCATGGCGTCACGCGCAAGGGTTTCTACACGGGCTACGCGATCTTCACGCTCGTGGCGATCGTGGTCTGCTACGTCGTCTTCCCGCTGCGCTCGCTCACGCAAGTGGACACGCACTACACGCTCTCAGGCTTCTCGTGCCGCATGCCGACGTTCGTCAAGCCGCAGAACATGTGGCCGGCACTGAAACAACAGCTCAAGCGCCCGGACCTGTGGTTCTTTGGCGTCTACTTCGGCTGGATCTCCACCTGGTTTGCGTTCTCGGGCGGTGCGATCCCCAACATCATCTTCAAGCTCGCCGGCGACGACACGGCTACGGCTCTCAACTACATCAACTACGTACACCCACTCGTGAGTAACAGCTCGTTCCTCTTCACGCCCTTCGTGGGCATGTTCATCGACCGCTTCGGTTTCCGCGCGTCCTTCGGCGCCACGTCCGTGCTCGTGCTGCTCTTCATCGGGTTCCTCAACATCAATTCACTCAAGGTGCAGATCATCACGTACATTTGGTACTCGCTCTCGCAGGCGTTCTTCTACTCGCTCCAGTTCGCCTATATCAGTACGTTGTCTTTGTGTTATTTGTGTCCTACGGGTGGTATCTGTTCAGATGATGTGCTAACAAACTTTGTTTTGTCTCCTGTGTGTGTGTGTGTCCTTCCGTATCAACAGTTGTGTGCTTCCCGTCCAAGGTCTACGGCTCAATGCAGTGCTTCCTGGCACTCTGGTCGCTCTCGATGAGCTTCCTCAACTACGCGTTCACGCCGTGGGCACAGAACACACTCGAGGGCGACTACACGTGGGTCTTCGTTATGTTCGCGATCCCGGTCATCGTGCTGTTCTTCTTCTTCGGGCTCATCCAGAACGGCATCCCGGAGAAGGCCAAGGCCACCGCCGAGGACGAGGACAACTTCGAGAAGAAGCTCTCGGTCGCCTAAGCAAAACAAAGCAAGAGCCAAACGGCCACCCTTGCTTCCGCTTCTGTATTCTCAGCAGTGGCTTCGTAGTGTAAAATTGAATCTGTGTGTCGATAGAGGCAGGTGTCCTCGTTTTGGACAAAGTCACGTATTATCAGAATCTTGCTGACCGTGACCTCTGTATTTATAGTTGCCACATGCCTTGGTCGCCTTCTATCGTGAAAACATCAAAGGAGTAATGCGGAGATCCAGGTGAGATAGATGCAGAAGACCACGGGCATCGCGCTGCGCAAGCTCGAGTGGCCTGAGCTGCCTCGTGTGGACCTCACGACCGAGTTCCACTGGCTCATCCACGACGACACCACCGCAGCGCAGCATGGCGATAAGACTCACGGTGGCGATAATGCTGACGTCCAAGACCGAGGTGCTGACGCCCCGGACGAGGAGCTCCAGTATTGTGTGTCACAGGTCTCTGACTTGGATCGGTCGCCGTATAGACAGCTGCTCAACCAACCAAAGGAGAAGCGCCCGCCACTCTCTGTAGCCCAACGTGCGGCCAAGAAAATCCTGAAACTTAAGCTTGAGCTTGGCTGTCTGGATGATGAGCATGGCCTGAGTGTTTACTCACAACACCAGCTTCTGTTAGACGACCCGCTGGACCAAAACTCGGCCTTTCGAAACGAGGTTCAAGACTACCAGCCTAAGAAATCCAAGAAGCCAGCATCAGAGGTGGTGGTGCCTCGGGACAACGCTGTCCTGGTTTCGCCCAACAGTCCGACAACCAAAGCAAACAGTCGAGAACCTCGACCAAGACAGCCAACAACAGCCAGTGCAACCCGAGATTCACCAATGAGCCGAAGCACTGCGAACTCTGCGTTGATTCTAAAGCCGCCATCCGGATCTTCTGCTACGACCGGGAAGAAGAAAGTGCGACCAGAGTCCAAAGAGAAGCACGAGCTCCGAGAGCTCCACGCCAAGCAACAGCGGCTCGCAGACTGGCTCAGCGGCGACAATGCCAAAGAACAACGTCTTGGTAAGAAGTCTAGAGAAGGCGATATTGATAAGCACGTGGCGTACTCAATTGAAGTCGAGTCCCGCATCCACACCGCGATGGAGAGCAACCGAGACAAGGGGCTCTGGGGCGACCCGGTCGCGTCGCTCATCGCGGACGAGATGAAGAGCGAATCGGTCTTTGGCGGCTTCATCCCCACGCGACGTCTCGCATTCCCATCTCTACCCGATTCATCTCCAAAGCATATGAACCAACCATCCGAGGGCTTCAACTCGATCAGTAAAGTGCTTCAACAAGGTTCAGGAGCATCTGACGATCGACTCTCAGAGTACCCAGCCAACTCGGAAGATCTCGGCGATACTGACAAAGGTAGCGATCGAATCGAAATCCCTGAAGACGCCAACAACTCGCTCATCCACGAGCGCGCGCTCGAGATCCGTGCGGAAGCGCAGAGCCTCGTGCTTGCGGGGAACGTTGAGGATGCGCTCGCGACGCTGCAGAGCGGCATCAAGCAGCTGCTTTTCGACTTCCAGGACAACCAGGACGAGATCCAGGCACGAGGCTTCGACTTTTCCCAGGACGCGCACAACAAGGCCACACAGGTCCAGTTGCGCTACAAGGCACGCCATCGCAAGCGTGTAGAACGTATTAAGTATCTGCAGCGCGTGTGGCGCAATTACCAGGTCAAGAGGGCATTTCTTGATACGAAAGCCTATAGGAATTTGAACGCCAAGGTGATCCAGCGCCGCTACAAGACGCGCTACTTCCAACTTTGTCGAACAAGGGCCGCCACGAGGATTCAGAGCTGCTTTCGCGTCTTCCAGGAGCAGAAACTGTATATTTATCTGCACCGCGCGTGTCGTTTGCTCGTGAACAAGGAACGCAAAAAGCGCGAGAAGATCCGAAGGCACCAAGTACTGCGCAAGCGCTTGTGGGCCAAGCTGAGCTCGATCCTGAAGCTGCTTTGGCTCTGGAAGTCGAGATTCCGAGCACTCACGCGGATCCAGAGCCACTGGAAGGGCTCACTTGCGCGGGTGGGGTACGCCACGCTGCTGGCCGTGAGGTGTGAGGCTGAGCAGAAGCGACTTGCTCGTGAGCTGCAGTTTGTGCAGCCGCGACTCGATAAAGCGATGGTGCTTTACAGCAAATTCCTGAGGGAGACAAGCGTTGGAGGTGAGCTGGTGCACTGGCAGATGAACAAGCCGTGGCTTCGGTTCAAGCGCTTGCGGCAAGGCGATTGGGGTGAGCTCGAGCTGCGAGTCAAGATTCGAGCGCTGAGTGATGTTCTGATACTGAACCTCAGGGGTCAACTGAGTGCACGTCTGCTACGAGTGTTGGGACTGTTGCTGGGCATCAACGCCACGAAAGTGCTTACGGTACAGAAACCCATGCATGATGCGAGTGTTGAGAGCATGGTGGCGCTTTATGAAGCCCAGCTGATGATGCCTCCTCACCCTATTGGGGATATCGAACATTCAGCCAGTGACGCGATTCCAGTGCTATCGAGGCGATCGAGGCGATCCCGAGCGACCAAGTGGCTCCGAAAGCGGCAAGTGCAGTGGAAGCAATGGCTGCAGAGCGAGATATTCAGACTAAGCTGCAGTCTCCTGTTGCTCTACTGGCACGCAGTGCTCTGGCCACTCAGCTGCGTGTTTACCCGCAGATCTGCAACAAATAAGCAACGCGCGCTCTCAGCCCTAGAGAAGCAACAGCGCTTTGCGCTGACTAAGCACCTGCAGTACACGTTCCGCCAACTTGACGCCACTATTAGCGGCAGTAAGGACCGTCCAAGCTTCGCGTGCCAGTACTGCTTCGAGGCGTTCGCAACCGCACATGCGTGGAATCTGCACCTGCGAGAGTGCAAACGCGAGCACAACCGGGAGCTGGTCGAGTGGGACGCCGTGCGATCCGACGTCGCGTTCCTGAGTCAGCAAAACCCTCAGATGCCCATGCCAAGTCTGCTGCTATATGCTTCGACTCCACTGGAGTTCTACCGCAGCTTCTCCACATTCGAGCTCGAATCCGAGTTTGCCCAGCAGCTCAGGACTGAACGATGGTGGAGCAGCCGCAAGAGAGCGCTCAAGATCCTCGCCAGCATGGCAGTCTGCTGTGGTGTGAGCACAGACGCAGTCGACAACCTGGAAGTGACCGACCTTGGGCTTCAAGGTGATGACCAACACCAGCGGGTGGCTCTTGCGCTCATTGCATACCTGCTGCTGCCGCTTCACCCACCTTCGGGTCTTCACCCGCTCGTAGCTTCGCAGCTGCACGCGTTTGTAGATTGGGCACAGCCATCCACCAGCAGCAGCACTTCGCCAATTCAGTGGATCTCCGAGAAGGAGCTCTTCACATCGCTGCTTTTGTCCAAGAGCCGTCACCGCTTGTGCTCGAGGCTAGGACGTTTCGTGGACACGACCGCACACACGCTGAGTTTCGGGTGGCAGCGCGCAAAGACGTGGGCATTTTCTTCGTTCTTCTCTTCTTCTGTGTCATCGCTCAAGTACCAAGGGACCGGTGCGTCGGCGGCCGTTCTCCCAGAGGCCTGAAGTAGAAAGAAAGCGATGCTGCTGATCCTGTAACATGCGCTGGCAGCACAAATAGCTTCATGTCCTGTCTCATGTTGCACCTTACTGTACAGTATTGTACTGAACTTGCTTCAGTTTCAGATAAAGCATCGAGTGGACAGGGACGAATGGATGAATGTGATGGCAAAGTTTCAATGATACTACGAGGACGCCTTTGAGGGAGAAGGTGCGCCACATATAGTGACGGACTAAGCGAACAACTCGATCAACCGCACGGTTTCTATAGAAATAGGATTTGCCTGTAATGGCAAACTGACTGCGTCCGCGTGCTGCGTTGTCCGTAACAGACCGTCAGCAGAGCTCAGCGACAGAGACCAAGGGGGCTGCGGGATGAGACTGAACTGCGGGGTGCAACTCTCTGAGCGAAGGTGGTGTGAGGACATTGTAATGAGCTACTGCTGCGTGTCGATGTCACTCATGAAGAGATATTGCGACTTGCGCATTCTCGAAAGGACGCGTGGTGGAGTGGGCAGCATGAGCTCAGCAGGCATGTTTACTGTGTCTCGAAACAACTGGCACGTCGTTTCGAGAACTCGATGTGAAAAAGCGCATCGCGTGTTGAAATATGGCGTGCTTTTCGAGCGCGATGAGAGACGTTGTATGGAAGGAGTGGCAACAGCTCAGCAAGCTGCGTCGTGTTTTGGAGACAGGTAAACGGGTTTCACACATGTGCAACAGAAATGGCTTCGAAAACGGATTTGAGGTCAGTCGCGAGTCAGTAAACCCTCGCTTGTTCACGTCGTTATCGCTCCGTTGTACAGTACCGTGGTGTGGCAAGTCGCGCAAATGCAAAAGCTCACTTGCGCAAGGGACAACAACTTGTTCAGCAAGCACAAGCTGTTGCCGTCTTTGCAATTTCTTGTTTAGAGCCATTGGTCTTGTTGCGAGACCAGCGATACTGTACCAGCTCCTTAAGCCAAAACAGATTTTGCTCTTAGCGAAAAACAAGTGGGAGAAAGTTGAATGTGCCATTACACGTACTGTATTGGTTTTGACTACTGCTGCTGCTGCTGTTGAGGTTGCTCTCGCGTCTGAGTCTGTTTACTCACGCAGCTTTGGATGGATTATCCATCGATGCTCGCCAAGTCGCGGTTTGTAGAAATCACTTCCTGTCGTCGATGAGCAGTAAGCTGTAGGCTATCTCTCTGTATGTATCTGCGTGCTATGTTTTAGCTGATGCATTGTACAGCTACTGAGGAGACACGTCAGTGCACACACGTGCGTCACTACACAAGTGAGAGGCACAAGCAGCACCGCATGCGCCACGCCTCGCTCGAAGGTTCAATTTCAACCGCACGACACGTCCAGCGACGATCGAGATCCATCCAGTCTTGTGATATAATAGTATCTTACGATACCATGATGGCCCTTAAGCGTGCCGGTAAAGGTGTCGTTGAAGCCAGTAGCGCTTGGCTTGAGATTCGAGCACTCTCTCTCTGTGCACTCGTTTGGCGGCAAACTCAGCGAGAAAACGTGTTTGTCCTTGATTTGGCTTCAAACAGTTTCATTGTGAGTAGCACTTTAATGCTTCCCTTGACATATTTGGCTTCATGGGAGTCAGAGCGTCTGGCTCGCTTTGGAAACGGCCCCTCATCCATGGCGTGACAACAGCGTGTGGTACGCAAGTGCTGCCTCTCAATGTCCACCAGTTTTACCTGCTATAGTGAGTATAGATAGTAAATACTATTATATATATATTATAAGATGTTTAATGAATCACGAGATATTATATAAATGTTTTAATGAACCGGATATTTATATATGAAAAGGTCTTCAAATGACCGCGTCCGACTGGATACTCTTCTCTCTTTCGTTTTTGTGAGCAAGATCCCGAAGAGACAGACAGACACGCAACCGGTGAAAAAAGACGCATTTACACAACTTGCATTTGGGCGCAAACGAGTGTGGGTGAGCACGGCGGCATCATCAGCATCCAAGCCCCGAGCCAGCGCCTGCTTGCGCCTCTATAATTGCACTCTGTGCTGGCGCTTCCAACGGATACTTTTCCGTGCGCCACCTTGCAGCAAACTGCAACAAGCAAGTAGGCGAAAAATTCTCCACTTGAGTCTCTCAGCAAAACAACACGACAAGCCGGGGAGAGAGAGTGAGACCTCATTCCGCAATTTGCCAAGTGTTTGTCACGTACAGTCACGTGTTTCGTACATACACTCCAGCAAACAAGTCAAGTCAAATCAAGCAAGCGCAAGTTCAACGCAAGCACAAGTGCAACCCAGCAAACTACACCAGCTGCGCAACAACATATTGCATTGCATTGCAGTAACCAGTCATCATAATCAAAGCCCAATCGACGACATCCATCATGACCGGCCTGGCACAACCCGACCTCGACACCGCGGCCCTGCTGAACGAAGGGCTCCACGAGCGCTTCACGCCCTGCAAGCAGCTGCGCGCGACGCTCTACGGCGAGACGACGCTCTGCCAGGACGAGCGCCGCCAGAAGCAGCTCGTGGTGCTCAAGCGCATCAGCCTCGCGCTGCTGCGCGCCAATGCCGAGCACGCGCGCGAAAATCCGGCGCGCGAGCGCGACGTGATCGACCTGCTGCGCAAGACGGGCGGCCACGCGCACGTCGTGAAGTACGAGAGCGACGGCCAGGAGGCCATGTTCGTGCACGACGACAACCTGTACATCGTCATGGAGTACTGTGCCGGCGGCGACCTGTACGACTACGTGTGCAAAAAGCCTGAGTCGCGTTTGCACGAGATCGAGGCACTGCGCTTCTTCCACCAGATCGTGAGCGGCGTGCGCTTCCTGCACGATCACGGCATCGCGCACAGGGACCTGTCGCTCGAGAACGTGCTGCTGCAGAGCGGCCAGGCCAAGCTTTGCGACTTTGGACTGAGCACGAGCGCGACCGAGCTCTGCGGCGAAGTTGTGGGCAAACTCTACTATATGGCGCCCGAGGTTGTGCGCGCCCAGGGGCTCTATGACCCGAAGAAAGCGGACGTCTGGTCACTGGGCATCCTGCTCTTCATCTTGCTGACCGGTTCACCCTTAATCGCAGACGAGACGCCCCGCGAGGCGACGCTCAAGGTGTTGGCCAAGTGCGGCGTGGGCAAGATCCTCGAGATGTGGGACCTCAAGAAGCTCATGACCGCGTCCACTGTCGAGCTGCTATCGGCTATGCTCCAGGTCGACGTAGACGCACGCGCGAGCGTCGACGATGTGCTCGCGCACCCGTCGCTCAGTCTCTTTGACAAGGCCTGAGACCTGAGCAAGCGAACTGAAATGATGATGCGTGTGCTGTATGACTAGTAGAGATCTCAGGATCTTGTAGAGTATTTAATATTTTGAAGAAGGTCCCATCGGGGCGACCTGGGGCTCCCACACCACCATCGCGATAGTGAACGTGGTGGGTGATTAATGACAAAGTAGAACATGTATTGGTGAATACAAATGGGTAATGAGTGCTTCTCAGCCTGCGCGGACGTTCAGGATAAACCTGTCTGCGGCCGAGTTCTTCCTCTTAACGACGGTAATTCTGCTGGAACCTGGCTTTACATGGCTCTGACGGAGCTTGTCGATACTGCTGAAGTACCCGCTAACCTCCGGTGAATCCACAGAGGCCACCAGTTTCTTCTCAAGCACCGCGACGTACTCCCCAAGCTCCATCAACTTACTCTCTGCAGCGCGCTTGTCCGTATCAAGTCTTCGCAAGAGAGCAAAGTATTTTTTCAGTTGCACCTGCTGCACACTCGTGATTTGCTGGTACTCGCGCGCCATCTCGCGCTTCTTGGCGACGATCGCGACCACTTGCCCCTCGAGTTTGGTCGCGAGCTGCTGTAACCGCAGGATGTCGGCGTTCTTGCTTTTGAGCTGGGCGTTGAGAGATGTGAGCGGTAGCTGACGCAGGTGGGCTTGACGGCGCTTGCGCTTTAGTTCCTGGGCGTAGGAAAAGGACTCTGACGTCTCACTGCCTTCCGAGGATGTGTGCAGTGCATTGGAGTCATCGAGACGGAGCCGTCCATTAAAGATCACTTTGGACTTCTCGACCTGGCATCCCGGTGGGATCGGGATCACCGACTCGAGTTTCCTATGCAAGGCTTGAAGCTCTTGGGCTTGCTCGATCACGATGGTCTGGAGACGCTGTCGCTCAGGGTCGTCGTGGTGGCGCTCTGTTGTTTTATGATTTGGCTTCGGTGAGTGTAGCTGGGAGGAGAGTGATAACGACTCCTCGCCTCTAGCATACCTCATACTGAAGACGCTGGCAGCTGTAGCGCCGTTGCAGCGCTGGACGAGCGACGCATTGAGCTTCGCTAGCTGCTGTACTTGCTGGAACATGAGTAGGCACTGCTGCTGGTCCTTGCGCGCCTGCAGCTGGCTCTGCACCTGGAGCTGCGCGAGCTCTTCGCGAAGCACCTCGCAGCTTCGACAGCGCTACAAAAACACAGAACACACATACGCAGCTCCGCTTATGAGTGAGTCTATGGCTTATAGTCTCTTGCTGTCGCTTCACTCACCTGCTGCTGCTGAAGAGTTGCTCGTTCTCTCCCCATTGTCAGATAGAGCTTGCAACTTGGGCACAAGGGGCAATCTGAGGTTACGAAACTGCACGTGGAGTATTTGTAGACGAGTACTGGCCACGTAACCCTCCTCAAAGTGTACCCATCCGTCCATCCCGCACAACATGGCTACATTTACATTCACTCCTGCCTGTTGGCTGGAATGCTCTTTGATTCTCACCAAGTACAGAGCGTGTTCGATTTCAACATTTCGCTTCATTCGACAGCAGCTTTGATTGCTTGATGCTGCTGTTGCGTACTAGCTACATAATGATACAGTCATTTACAAACTTCTTTCTCAGCACACACGTTTAGACCTGGGTGGCGCCAGCGCGCTGGAGCGTGGGGGATGGCGGCAGGCTGCGCAGCCTACGCACCACGTCCTCGAGCTGCAGACTCGGACTGCAGCCGAAGATGCGTTTGAGCAGGTTCGTGGCCGCGATGAGGTCGTGGAGCTTGCCGTTCGCGTTCGCGATCGCAAAGCGCACGTTGCGCTTCGCGAGCTTCTCCTGCATGTCCGAAAACACCTGGATCGTCGTGGCGTCCATGTCATTCATGTGGCGCGCGTCGAGCACCACGCCGCGCGTGCGGATGCCGATCGCGACAAGGCGAGCGATCTCCATCTCGACGAACACAGCGACGCGCTCGCAGTTGGCAAAGTACAGCGAGCTCTCGACGCGCACGGCGACGATGTCGCCCAAGTGGTGCGCCTGAGGGTACACGTCACGGTCGACGAAGTGGCCGTTGTCGAGCTCGCCCAGGATCGCCACGGGCGACGTCTTGGTCTTGTACATGAGTGCGAGCACGGACACGATGATCGAGCCGATGAGCCCGTCGAGCACGCCCAGACCGAGCGTGAGGATGAACGAGAGCACCCAGACGACGAACTCGTCGCGCTTGACGCGGTAGAGCCACTTGGCCTCCTTGAACTCGATGAGTGAGAAGCCCGCGACGATGATGATCGACGCAAGCGTCGCGCGCGGCAGGTAGTACAGCGTGCCCGTCATAGTGTAGAGGCAAAAGATGATGATGAGCGTCGTGATAATGGACGCGAGCTGCGTCTTGGCGTTCTGTAGGTTCACGGCTGTGCGCGACATGCCACCCGTGGGCGGCATGGCCTGGAAGAAGCCGCAGACGATGCTCGCGAGGCCCAGGCCCGTGAGCTCCTTGTCTGTGTCAATGTCCTCGCCACGCTGGATGGCCAGACGCTTGGACATGGCGATACTCGAGAGGAACACAACAACGCAGATCGTCAACGCCTTGAGCACGATCTCACCAAACTTGTCACCCGCGATGAGACCGTTGTTGAATCCGTACCAGGGCTCGAGTGGCGACGGGAACCCGCTGGGCACATCGCCCGTGAGCTTGAGCTTCTTTGGGCCGAGGTAATAGCCGATGATGCCGCCAAAGATGCACACGAGCAGTGGACCCAGGTCGCAGAGCGTACGAGCGATGAAGATGAGCAGCAGTAGGCCCTTGGACTTGGGCAATTCCTTTTTCACAGCGTTGGTGTCTCCGGCGTGTTCCTGTTCACGCAGCGCCTCCATGCTCATGTATTGCTGGTCCGTGAGTGAGAAGCCGTGGCTGTGCATGGCCTGGGTCGGCGGGGCAGCGCCGTGGTCTGGCACGGGCGTCAAAATCTGCTGCGTCTCGAGCTGATCGTCCTTGGACGAAGCCGATGGCACTTCGGGGTCAAAGAGGCGGCTCACCACTGGGTTGGGGAAGAAACGCTTCTTGATGAAGCGCAGCGCGAAGAGGAACAAAATGGAGACCGTGCAGATCCAAAAGCTGTACTTGTTCGTCTTGCCGATACCCTGGAAGATCTTGTAGACCGTCTGTGGCGGGTACGTGGCGTGCTCGACCTTGATCTGCAGCCAGTTCTGGACCTGCGCGAGCGCGATGAGGAAGCCGCCGGCCGAGATGAAGCCGCCCATGACCGGGCGCGAGAAGAAGTCGGCGATCTGGCTCAAGTTCAGAATGCGAATGAGCAACAGAATGCAGCCCGAGAGGAACGCGAACATGATGCCCGTGGCGATGCGCTCGTTCTCGTCCTCTATGGGGTTCAGGATCGTGCCCACGAGCAGCGCAACTTCCGAGCCACTGGCCACGGACAGCACAGTGGACGAGCCGAAAAGCGCGTAGATGAGTGGTGCCGTGGCCGCCGTGTACAGTCCGTGATGCGGCGGCACGTGCATGATGGTCGAAAGCGAGACCTCCTGCGGAATAAGCATCATAGCGACCGTGATGCCGGCCACGATGTCGAACTTGAGGTCGCGCCGGACCTGGTACTTGGGCAACCACTCAAGGATCGGGATGTGATGCTGAAGGTGCTGGTAGAACGTCCTCTTGGGCAGTGCGAAGAGTGGCACGTGTTGCTGCTGCGCAAGCTCCTGCGAGCGGCTGCTGTCGCTGGACGTCGACTGAAGGTTGGTGCTGCGCCGCATTCTGGATCTTCTGGTCTTGTAGCTTGTGCTGTATGGAGGTGTCGAGTGCGGCAACAGAGCAAATGTGCAAGTGAGCGCTTCTCTTTGCTTGCTGGGGCATCACCAGCAGCAGCAACAGCGGAATGGGATGGCGATTGCGTGGAGGAGGCATTCCTCTGTTACAGGTTGTTGCACAGGCAACGAGATGATGTTGATTAGCTCATTGTCGGTTTAGTTTCCCTTCTTAAAACAAATGTTTGAATCTGTATATGACATACCATTACTGATACTGTTACATTTAGTATTTAAATCAAACCTTATTATATGCAAAAATAGCTATAATAGCATGCGTAGTGGTGAACCAAGAGGTCAGCTGGGCAACGGTTGGCCAACTCAGTTCAGATTTCAGGCTCAGATTCTTTCAAGCTGTACAAATCCTATTCGCGGATTGGTGCCAGCTGTGATTCGTGAGAGTCAGCATCAGCCAATCACGGCGCGACGATATTCGCTGTCAAAGCTTTTAAAGATTTAAATATTTATTTCATCCAATCACATGTAGCATAAGCAATAGAGTGACGCGTAATTGAACAAAATAAAAGCAGTTCACGCTAAACGATTGGCTAAAACGCGACAGCCAATGTCCAGAGAGCGTCGTGCGTTGTCATGTCTGTGGGATATCGGTGTCGAACAGTCGCGAAATGGATGCAAAGAGAACACAGCCAGCTCCTGCGACGCGCGCCTGCTGCAGTTCTTGCAGTGTTTGCGCAGCCTGCAGCACGCTTTCTCGCGCGAGTGAAACACTAAATACACCCAGTAGTTGTACACGTCGATGGTCACGCGGTTGAGTGACGTCTTGCGACTACTTGCTAATGTTTCGTTAAGTATATCAGCAACGACCGAGTGGATCGCCCGAATAGATAAAATAGCATAGATCCAATAGAACTGTGTGGGCCACATCCACGACTTTAATTTCATTCCCTAGTTTGTTTGGAAAGGTGGGAAGTGAAGGGAATAAATAGCTTGTGGGATCTACTTGGCAACACTCATGTCATCGACCTTGTCAAGATCAGGTGTTGATTGGATCTCGAACACGGCAAGCTTATTGCCTTAAGCATAAAATTCAGCGATACCGTCGTGGCCGAAGCGCTCGTTTTCTTCGAGGCCTGACTCGTCAAGTGACGGAGCATCGGTCACAGCTTGAGGACCGGCAGTGCCGCAGTCTCTCCTGCCTGACATCTGCCACAATTAGCACATGGTGTGCTGGTGGTGAAGTTGTCTCGATGCAGCAAATGGACATAGTAGCTCCTCATAATCTTCTCGAACGCACCAACATCATGCAACGCACGAGGGCCGTCATGCACCATGACAATATCACTGCCGACCATAGCGTTCACGCTGCCGTGTATGACTACAGCACGATCCAGCAGGCCTGCCTCTTATGTACCCAAATGGTGATGCTGACGTATATCAGAAACAGCGCCAAATTACCGTCGTACTTCATGAGCGTCTTGCCTATGAACACTCACACCACGACATCTTTTTCCTTGTGCGCTCGGATGAGAGCAGCTACGAGCCGTGGTGCGTAATGGCGTATAACGCCATTTCGATGGAGGACGATGAAGTCGCGTCGATAAACTCTTCAAGTCGCCGGATGTGCTACTTTGACTTATTCGAAGCGGATATGCACATGACCTTAGACAAAGTCATCTCTTCACGCAGCTCGTTGCGATGGCTCCCCGAGATCGGTGACTCCATAAAGCGTATCCTTCAGGCGCTACAGTATCTCCTGCTCAATCCTCCGGTTTAAGATCACGCATTTATCTGTCGTGCAGAGCTCCGCGCCGATGACGAGGCGCAAGAAGAGCATGAGGATAATCCGATGAGTAATTCGTGAGCTTTGTTAGCTTTGTTAGCTTTGTCTCTGCGTTTGGCCATACTCGCTAAGATTGCCGCTTAGGGGCGATGGTGAACGAAGTTCGAGGAGAGCGATGCTGCTGGGATGAGCGAGTCTCATAGCCCCACGAACGCTCGCTTTATGCTATTGCGAGAAGGAATGGAAAGATCGACGAAATCGTTGAGCACTTCCTCCATTTCGTTTGTGACTGCTGGTCCTCGGCGTACAAACAGCTCGTAGCTGACGCCTTCGCTGTGGAGATTTAGAGTTAGAAACTTCATCATGGCTTGATGCTTGGACGTGGTCAGGATCTTTGCATTCAATTGCAGCTCCAGCAAGTCTTTCCAGCGTCGCGGATCTCGCAGCACGCGCGCATCTTCCACGAAGTGCTGCGCAAGGGAGGTGATTGGATCCAGGCAGCTACTAGTGGTAACTGGTGGGCCGTCATCATCCAATTCGCCGTCAGGGTTCACGTACTACTCCTATTCAACGACTTGGTATTGTCGCTCCAGCTCTTCTTCGTCTTTGCGCAGCGCCAGAATGTCTCTATCACGATTCACGAAGAGATCCATAACGTCCCGAAAGTCCATGTTGAGCTACCTCCTGTCACTTCGTATCGCATAATACTATAGAGTCTGAGCTCCTGTGCGTCACCACACAGCACAGCATCCGGAGAAGCTTGCTTCGATCGTCTGTTTGGAATGCACCACAGCATTCAGCACATTCTTATTGGCACGTGGTGATGATTTCTTGCTCGGGCCAACAGAGACATCGAGGTGAAGATGATAAATACGACCTGTATTGAGTGAAGTTTACGTCAGGGAGCTGCACTCACCGAATAATCTCATATGCATGCGAAGGTGCTCACATCACAAGGAGAGTGATCATCGCTAGGAGCACAATCGCCACCATAGAGCTCTGGGACGCCATCACACTGAACGCATCACTGGATTTCGACTTCTTTTCAGTTCCGCCGTAGCAGGGGATTGTGGTAGATGGCATCTTCGCCAGAGCGGTGATCAGATCGTCATGCGCTTGTTGCCACGACGTCGTCTTCATGATCCCGTAGTGCGTGCGACCGAACACACCTGCCTTCTTGTCCATGGAATCCTCGAGGTAGTACTCGCTGTCTGGGTTCAATGCCCAGAACCATCCACCCTGGACGCTGGCAGCGAAATCGATCAAGTAGTCTAAGACTGCAGTCTGCTGAGGCTGGCCAGGGCCGTAGACACCGCTGAACGAGCCGAGCACGATCGGTCCCTTCCCTTCTGCGGCGATCGATCCGACCGCTTCGTCCATCACCTTCTTGTACTGCTCAACCAGATTCGCTGTCGGGAGGTGCGCATACGACTGGCACGCAAACTGCGACTTGCTGCACTTCAACTTGGTCGTCGACTTGACGCCGTCCACGAACTCGACACACTCGGACTTTGCCTGCTCTCCTTCAAAGTCCATGTCGTCGCTGATGGTCGAGCAGTTGCTTTTCGACGTGAACATGTAGTTGCGAGGGTAAACACCATGCGAGTGCGCGTGTGGTGCGTACACCAGCTTGTTCTCCACCGCCATCTTGATTGGGTTGAGAGTTGCGTTCTTGAAGTTGCCGCCATTCCAGTGATCGCTCAGCTCTTTGTAGTCATCCGCGACTCGGAAGCGCTGGTACGCAGTCGGTGAGCTCGCTCCGCCGACGAAGACCAGCCATTGTGGACACAGCTCCACGACACGATTTGCTAAGACCTCAGCCGCTTGCCGCCAATCGTTCTTGATGTTCGAGTCCTCGGCTTTCGAGTTCCACTGGACGTCCGACATTTCGTTCTTGAGGTCGATGCCGATGATGTTCCAGTGACCGGCGTTGCACAGCGTCTTCGCCAGGTACGACACCGCCTTGTACGATCCAGACTCTGTGATGTTCACAAACGGAGCCGTGTACCAGTACGCGTCTGCGTCGTACTTGTCCAGGAGGTGGATGTCGAGGAGGACAGTGATTTTGTTGTCTTGGAACGTCTCGACTACACGTCCAATGAGATCCAAGTAGCGCACGTTGTTTATATTGTCCCACGACGTGAACTCGCGGTTCTCATACGCGTGGATGTACGCCAGCTGTGGGAGCGGGTCGTTTGTAACGTACTCGGCATTCAGCGGCAGTCGTACCGAGTTGAAGCTGTTGTTTGACATGAATCCGAGCACCTTTTTCTATTAAGCAGCAACAAAACCAAAAAGCAGGGTCAGCACGATGAAGTCACCTGTAACCATCAGCACCCGAGACAACAAGAAAATGAGCACCACTCACCACAGTGGTAGCCTGCACTCCCTCCTTGTTCGCAGTTGCGGTACCCCAGAGCCCGTCAGGAATCATGTTCTCCTTCTCCATGCCTCCCCACGATAGGCCCTTGATCTTGATCTCGGTCTCGACCGACGCGTCCAGCGGATCCACCGCAACGATCTTCCCGTTCTTCGCTAGGTAGTTCGGCTGACGACACTCTGTGGAAAGCGACATCCATAACGACACACACACATGCACAATTCAGTACATGCTACATCACCACAGCATTGTTATGATAGCGAGCACCAGCACTTTGCCATTTGCGTACCAAGAAACGCGTCACTCGTTGAGCAGCTCAGCAGTGCACAGGCAGCCGTCATCGAGACAACTGCGCGCCATCCTCGTGTGTTCATCGTGAGTGACACTCTCTCTCTCTCTCTCTCTCTCTCTTGGTTTCTCTGTCGTCAATCCGCTGCTGCTGTCTGCGTGCGGAAGTGCTGCTGCTTGGACTGGCTGAACTGGAGGTCGGTCGACTTGGGCGGGAGGCGGCAGATTCGGAACTGGCAACGCACTTCCACCAACTGAAGGAAAAAGGAAAGGTGCACCCAAGCTCGTCGTTGGTAGTTGGATTTTTGACATTCACTCTGCTGGCCAATTTTTTCATCTCATTGCCTTTGCACCCAATCCACTCGAAGTGTACCCAACGTGATGGGTAAACCTTTTCGCTGAATGATTCCAGTGGGTTCATTGTTTGCAGACGGTAGTCATTGGAGTGTGTTTTGCCAGATGCGACTGATTAATGCACGACTTTGTATCTACCTCTTTTTTCCGAACTGGATCTATATTTTTTGTGGTCGAGTGGTTTCATGAAATCACGCGCGCATTCGGAGATTGATGCGCGTCACGCACGACCGCTGGTGTGTATGTGTGTGTGTGTGTGTGTGTTCAGAGTCGAAAGATGGGATGGGATCCATCGTCGCGTGACACAACGAAAGTGGTCCCAAAATCGGACCAACGAGCCGCACCCAGCGCCGTCACCAATCACCATGCAAAGGACAAACACAGTGCACACTCGTGGAAGACGTTGTCAGTGTCAAAGGAAAGCACGTCCGGATGCGCTCGAGTTATGACACCTTTTGTTCAGGTTTCGCACAACAGTTAGAATCAGACTGTACAGTCCTGTATTGAAATGACTGTATTTTACCCTACGAATAAAATACTCAGTACTTGTTTCTACCCTACAGGACGACAGGACGGAATAAACTACCTTTGATAAACTGGAACAGTGTAAACCGGTCGTCCAGATCTTGAAAGCTTAGAGCAGAATGCCTGTGAAATTTTATTCCAACAAACGCGACCAAAACCACGTTCTGCTCAAAGACGAGCCGCCTGCTCTTGAAGAAGCAGCTTCGCATTACGACAGCAGCAAGAACGAGAGAGATGCCGCGACACACTCATCGCCTCATTATCTTCGACATGGTAGTTATAGCCCTTCTCGTGCTCACAATCCGATCTGACTTTGGCAAATAGCGCGTGGCCTATGCGTCGGACGTGTCCCCCTCTGCTCGGGCGAGGCGCGTTCCCGGCCGTGGGGAGCCCGCGGATGCTGACCTTGCCGAACAGAGGA